>CAKNXH010060057.1:56531-101003 GCA_932178445.1 Andricus quercusramuli | reverse complement strand
ATATATGTATGTTAATTTCTCATGCACAAAAAAATTGGGTGGTGCCAAATTAATAAAAAGATAAATAAAACTTGAAAAAACACCCTTTTAAAGAGTTTTTGAAAATAAACATTTGTTCAGTTCTTTCAAGCACTCCTCATTTTCAATAGTTCTACTTTCAAATTTATCTGAAGATATACGGTTTTAGTCGTTATAAAATAATGATTCAATTATTAAAGGACGTTCATTTCTAATCTTACAACTTTAAACGATTTGAATTTGTATCTAAATAATTTGAAATATTTCAATCTAAAATTGTCGAACACTTTCAATTAAAAAATTCTTGCATATTTAAATAGCTTTAAATTTCAAATTATTCAATATACCGAATACTGCAAATATAAAATGTCTCAACTATTAAGGCTTTAAATATTTTTGAAATTGCGACTAGCCCTTTGAAGAACATCATAACATACAAACAAACCTTTTTTTTTAAGTTCCAGGTGCATCCATTTTTCATTTGTTGACCTTATACGAAAAAATTATTTAGCATTTTCTTCAGCAAAATTCCGATTTTTGTTGTTTTGTAGACTAAATAGCACTTACTTCTATTAAGAAATCAAAACAAAAATAAAGAAATCAGATTGTATAATTTTGCTTCCTTTTACTTCTTTCAACGGCGATACCACGCTGAAAACACCAGTTCCCGTTAGATCACTGAAGTTAAGCAGTGTTGGGCGCGGTTAGTACTTGGATGGGTGACCGTTCGGGGAATACTGCGTGTTGTTGACCCGTCGTGGGTGTGGTGGACCCACACAGTAGTATTTATCCACCTAGAAACACTACCCGAATCGGGTAGTGAGGCAATGAACTTTCGAGTTCGAAATGCTAATCAATTTTTTTTTTTTTTACTTCTTTCTACCCTAAAACAGTTATTAGATGGAAGAAACTTGTTTCTTACATATAAACAAAAAAGTGTTAAAAAAAGTGTTTACAAAAGTTTTAGAAAGCTTAAAAAAAGGTCGGGAGTTTAAATGGTTCAATATATAATAGAAACGCTATAGAGAGCCCAGCCGGTTAAACATGTAAAATCTGCCCCCGCATGTATTAAGTTCAAATTTACGTCATAGTTTCATGCTCATTAGAAGTATAATGTCGCCTAATGATAACCTTAAAATTGCATTATTGAGTGACCTATGGAGGGGGGGAGGAGGAATAAAAAAGTGCTTTTTCTCGAAAACGACTTAACCGATTTTGATGAACAAAATACATGTTCCATACATCAATGAGAGTAATGTAAAACAAATATTAAAACATTTTGATAAAAAATAAGATCAAAAAATTTTTTTTAATTTTTCAAACATTTTTTTGGTCATGTTTTGGAGATACATCTACAATTTTTTTAGAAAAATATCTTCAGATTATCAGTTTGAACAAACCATGCAAGCAGCGCTAAGCTCATACAGCATACTCCCAATCGGCTGTGGAATGCTACCACCAAGCGGCTCAATCTATTTTTATGAAAAAAGTGTCATAAATATCAATTGGGACCATTAAGAAAAAAATTCTGTTGAAAAATACATCTCTTAATTTTCTCATAGTAAAATCCTCAAGTTATCTGCTTTAACATATATTTTTTCCGATTTTTTTGTGGCGGTATATCATGACTAAAAAAATCACACACACAGCGCTAGCCTGTGCTACAATGGACGTCTGCAGTTAGCCTACATAAATCATAGTTCCCAGAGTTTACCACGAGCAGGTTGCAGTAAGTTTTAAAACTCCTTATCGGGGTGCTTTTTTAAAGTGAGTCCCCTCGCCTCTCACAAATCGGGGTGTTTTTTTAATGTGAATCCTCTCGCCGCTCAGAAATCGGGGTGCTTTTTTAATGTGGGTCTCCTCGCCTCTCACAAATCAGGGTGCTTTTTTAATGTGAGTCCCCTCGCCTCTCAGAAATCGGGGTGCTTTTTTAATGTGAGTCCCCTCGCCTCTCACAATTCGGGTTGCTTTTTTAATGTGAGTCCCCTCGTCTCTCAGAAATCGGGGTACTTTTTTAATTTGAGTCCCCTCGCCTCTCATAAATCAGGGTGCTTTTTTAATGTGAGTCCCCTCACCTCTTAAAATGGGAGTGATTTATTATTGTGAGTCCCTTCGCCGCTCACAAATCGGGGTGCTTTATTATTGTGAGCCTCCTCGCGCCTCTCACATGAACTCATTATCATTGGGATTCTAATTTTCGTCACTATCATCTTCAATCACTGGAGTAAAGTGATTTTTTTGAATACATCGCTCAGTATTTCTGCTGGTTTGAAACTTCTAGATAGGTATCTTGGGCGGGATGAATAATACACTATAGCAGCAATGTGCGAACAGCAACCAACAGTTCGTCTACCATTCGCACACTCGCAAGCGTAATCTGTTAGACCAGAAACTCCAACGCTGTGATGTTTGTATCTTAAGAAACATCTATATGTTGTGCGAGAAACATGTCTGGATGGTACTTTGAATTTGAGTACATTTTTCTCATCTTTAGCATACTCAATGTTCAGTTTGCCATCTTTGTCAAGCATTTCTGCCAAATATGACACCGCTTGAGAAAGTTGGTATGATCCAACCAAAGTATATTTGGTATCTTTTTGAGCATGCATTCTCTGTACAATTTCGTCAAAAATATCTACATCTGATTGCAGCCTTTTTCCAAAAGTGTTATTCAAAAACGACGCAATTTTGAAATATATTCCAACTTTTGGTACCAGCTTATTATCGATTTTATGGTCAAGATTTGTGAGAGGCGAGGGGACTCATATTAAAAAAGCACCCCGATAAGGAGTTTTAGTACGTACTGCAAAACTTTTTTTTTCATAAAAATAGATTAAGCTGCTTGATGGTAGCATTCTGCAGCCGTGTGGGAGGGTGCTGTATGAGCGTAGCGCTGCACGCAAGGTTTTTATTTTTTTTACCCATGTTATACCTCCACAACAAATTCAGCAAAAATATATGTTCGAGCTGATAATCTGAGATATTTTTCTGAAAAAAATGTAGGTATATCAACAAATTTTTTTGATCTTATTTTTCATCAAAATGTTTTCATATTTTTTACATAACTCTCATTGATGTATGTAGCATATATTTAGTTCATAAAAATCGGTTGAGTCGTTTTCGAGAAAATCACTTTTTTGATTTTTCTTTCCCCCTTCATAAGTCACTCGAAAATACAATTTTAAGGTTATCATTGGGCGAAATTATACTTCACATGGACATGAAATTATGACGTATATTTGAACGTAGGGGCAGATTTTACATGTTTAACCGGCTAGTCCCTTCGAAATTAGGCTACTTTTTCATGCTTGACCTACAATTATTCAATTTTAAAGGTTATAAATTACAATTGTGAAAAATAATTAAAGTATTTTAATTAATTTATATTTTAATCCAAAAACATTCATATACTTCAATCTAAGTGCTGCTGAAAATATTGAATTTAAAACGCGTTGAATTCAAGATATATTTCGAAAAGAAAACTGAAAGTAGAGGATCGACTTTAAAAAGAAACGACTAAAAGTAAGACAGTTACTCGCTGGCTTACAATAAGTAATGAAAAAAGGTGTATTTTCACATTTTTTACGTTTAAATTTTAACTTTTGACTTTTTCGCGTTGTAGCAATTTCGAATCCCAGAATTGGTTACTTTTGACTTAACCTATAACTTATAACGAAAATTGTGAATATTCAAACAATAAGCCTGCATCCTGAAAATTAGACAAATTTTAACGTTAAAATTCATGTTGTCAAATTCAAGCCTTGAAAATTAAAATGGTTTACAATTAATGATTAAAATTGAACAACTTGTATGTAGAAGAAAATTTGAAAATTATCTCCGAAATATTGAACATTCCCCAGTGTTCTTGGCATTATTTTAAAGTTAAATTCGCATATACGTATGTATATAATTAAAAAATCTGCCCGCTTCGCGGGCACATTCTCATCGCGCGCTTCGTTCACAAGTTTGAGCGCGCCTAGGGCGCGCGACTGTTGGAACTCACGCTTCGCGCTCGATCATATATTTATCTCGCGCTTCGCGCTCGATTATGTATTCACCTCGCGCTACACGCTCGGACGTATTTACATCGCGCTTTACGCTCGGTTTCTCTAGATTTTTGAACTTCGTGTTCGACTTTGATGGAAAGAAAAAGTTTATTTGCAAATATTATAAAATTATCAAAACCTCTACATGTGAAGTGATTGTTAAATTTGTTTCATTTTCGAATGAAATGGAACTTTATTTACTCAAGGATCTATCATCGACCTTAAGGAACACATTCTCATCCAGACACTCGCGCTTCGCGCTCGATTTATGATTTGGAAATCATTTGAACCTTGCGTTCCACGCTTGGTTCTGTGCACCGTATGATAGAAATAAAAAAGTCACGAATAAAACAAAAACTACGCATCCTATCAGAACATTATTTATAACAAATTTGTACCTCTTCTTTGGATGAACAAATTTTGTCTCTGTCATTTTTCTCGTAGCTTGTGTTATTCGTCTAAAAATTTAATTTTACTATTTCCAATGCTGTTTTTTACGAATAAAACAAAAACTACGCATCATATCAAAAAGTGAATAAAACAAATTTGGAGATATTTTTTGGGTGCATAATTTTGTTTCATACATCTTTGGTCGTATCTTGCATAGTTTGACAGCAAAACGAAATTATTGATTTTTCATTATTTTTTTGTGTGATCAAAATTTGGATTTTTGATTTTTCAAAAAATTCAAACAGTTGTTACGAAAATATTGTAGGGTGTTGAAAAAAAAACATTTTTCTCCTCTTGAATTTTTTTCATATCGTGCGTTTTTCGGCATAAAATGTTAATTTACGTTTGTTTTTTGGAATTTTGAAAATGCTATAACTCCGGTAATTTTCTTTTTATCCAAAAAAGTCATTAGGATAAATTGTTCGAGTTTTAGAGTACTATGAATAGCCGTCGATAGAATTTTTGAATTTTGAAAAAAAAAGTTCAAAATGCTCTAACTTTTTGAATTTTGATCAAAATTAGCTGGTTAACGGACTTGTTCTTTCTTTTTAGGCCTTGGTAAAAATCGTTTTTTCTAGCTCAGGGAGTCTCAAAACGTGGAGATTTGATGGAAACCGACCAAGTCAAATTTTACATAAAACCAATACCTTCTCATTAGAATGAGAATGTAAAAATAATGCATACAAAAATATAGATAGTGAAGTTTGTCATAAGGACAACCACGGGATCTCGCCGAGAGCGGGTGTTATTCTGAAAAATTGCATCCGCTCCCAACGAAATCGGGGTGAAACTTCAGCTGCAACCACGTTACTGTCTGCAATACACTCAATACGATAATCCGTTAAAAGTCTCGAGCACCCTCAGGACACGGAGCGACCCAGGGACGACCGCCTACTGCATTCTTCCCGCAAATATCTTAGCATTTTCTTGACACGCAATTTTCTTTTCAGGCTATTAACCAGTAAAAGCTCGGCAACTCCAAGAGCAATGATGATCAGGATGACCAGCTTAACACAATACTCCGGGTAGATCCGTCGAAACTCCCTTCTAAGATCTTTATATCTCTCTTTGTTTTCATTCACCTTGGTTATAATGTGTTTGTCAGCTGGTGCCGAAAATTTGCCAACGAACTTGGTTCGCTTCTCAAAGTCAAGGAGAACTATGTTAGGCCTCGAGTGCGCAACAGAAACAATTGTGGAGAATATGAAGTTCCAGTATATGCGGCTCTTCTCATTATCTACAATTGACTATATTTCCCTAGGAGCGTTTGGCGGAAGGGTATTGTGGCTAATTCCGCAAGAGTGACAGAGATGGTAATAAAGCACTTTTAGTGCCGCATTGTGCCATTGGATGTAGGTCGTTCCCGCATGAGTATGACAACTAGGCAGTAAATGTCCTAGATGCTCGGGGTGTGCATGACACGCTCTGCAGCTATCATCGGGAACGTCTTGGCTCAAAATGTGGCGACGGCTTGCTAGAGTGGAAATGACACTGTCTTAACATGCCAAAATGAAACCCTCCGTGCCCGACTTCAATCTGGGTGATTTCAGGAAAGCAAACGTTAGCTCATACGACATCGACTGATCCTCCACATTTCTGTGGAAGATGCCGTGCATTAGGGTGGGTCGAAAAAACAAAAAATTGGAATTTCACTTTGGGACGAACGGGAAAGAGTGTACTTTCATATCATAATTTCATGAAAAAAAAACCTTTTTGAAATGGAATAATGTTAATGCCTGCCCAACGTAAAAAATGTACAAAAAAAAAGGTTTTTCTGATTTTTCTCTGAAAGTATTGATTTTATTATAAAATGTTATGAAAAAAGTTTCTAGATCTCGGTGAAATACACATTTTTTACTTGACCTATTTTTGCGTACGACCAGTCGTTTCCAAGAAAAATCGAAATAACGATTTGAAAAGTGTCAGATAAGGTGCTGAAATGCAACCCTCTGCTTGATCCAGTGATATAAAATGAAAATGGTTACACGTAAAGCCCTATCTCAGCCCGTTCCAATCAGTCGTAATTTCAGATTTGATAAAAGACACAGAAAAGGTAAGAAAAAATATAATGCAAGTATAGAAAGACAAATAAAAATCAAATGCGGTCGCGAGGGTAACGCTGTAAACAACCATTCTGAACAGTTCGACGCTTGACAGGAAAACCTAGTTTTTTTTCTGTGTACTTACAGCAAGTGTAGTTTTATAAATATTAGATTCAGTGCTACGACTTTTATCATGTCCAAGAAAAAAAGAACAACGGTTACTACTCGTGCAGTAAACACCTTTCCCGTTTTTGAAATCGCAAAAGAATTTAGTGTTAATTGCTTGTCAACGTATGCACATATTATGCAACAATTCCTTTATATTCAGCGTTTTGAAAAAGCAGGTTCAAATGCCAGTGTGACAGTAATCAGTGCCATTGTTGCAAAAAAAAGTAAAAGATATTTGGAACAAGACAGCCATTCCATCTTTATGTCAAAAATTTGTGACGAAGCTTATCACCAATTATAAAAACGAATATAGATCTCTGTTAAAACCCCATAAGAATAGAAAAGACAAGAAAAATCATGTAATCTACAATCACAGATTTTAGCGGTTTGAAAAGAATTCTCAACGCCTTTTTGATATCTACACGTGTCACTGTCCCGACTTCAAGAATTGTAAGATTTGTAAGTGCGATAGATCGAAAAGAGTTCCTTCTAATGAACACGTACTTTTACTGGATCAAAGAAATGAAAGAAAACACTTCATTCGTGGATGCGATTTATCGAAAACTAAAAGACTGAAAGAAAGGGAAGACAGGAAGTCGAAAGAAGTAGCTCGTCTTGCGAAGGCTCAAGCGGCGTTGCAAATATCAAAAGCAAGTGATGGAAATCACAGTAAACAAGAAAATTATACTGAAAGAGACAAGATTGTAAGTACCGATACGAATACTGATGAGGATGATTTCATACCCCTGAAACGATTAACATTATGAGAAGAGCCTCACTTGCAGCAGAAACACGATCTAAAATCTGTGGCCAGGGTAGCAGATAGATTCGGAGTCTCCGATCGAGCTGCAGCTGCTCTAGCAACTGCAGCTCTGGAGTCTTATGGAATAGTTAATGAAAATGGCACTTCACACGTTATAGATAAGTCCAAAATCCGGAGACAAAGGAAGAAGGAAAGGAAAAAAGAAATATGTCAAAGTTACGGTAGTGAAATTCGAGGCCTTTATTTTAATGGCCGCAAGGATGTAACGCTCATTAAAGAAAAGTGGATAACATTTGGCACAGAAAAAGGATAAAAGAAGAGCATATTTCCCTGATCAAGCAGCCCGGTGACCTACATCATTTTACTCCATCTTCTGGGCACGCATCGAGTATTCACGAAGGTATATGTGAATTTTTTGAGCAGAAATAAGCAAATATTGAAAACCTTGCAGTTGTTGGTTGTGACAGAACGCCAGTTAACACAGAAGGCGAAGGTATAGTTCTGGCTTTTAGAGGTCACCTTGAAAAAACCCCTGCAATGGTCAGTTTGCCTGTTACACTGCAATGAGTTACCTTTACGTCACCTGATATATGCAATTGAAGGTCAGACTAGTGGACCAAACACGCTATCGGGTCCAATAGGTAGAGCAATAGAAAATTGAGAACAGTTGCCTATTGTCAACTTCAAAATAATTGAAGCAGAAGTACCAGAACTTTCAGCGGAGGTTCTTAAAGATCTTAGTACAGATCAAAAATATCTGTATCGAATGTGCCATGCAATTACTTCTGCATACTGTCCACCTGATATCGCAGCTCTTAATCCTGGCACACTTAATCATGCACGTTGGTTAACAACTGGTAATCGTGATCTACGACTGTACTTTTCCACAGAAAATGCATCAGAAAAGCTGATATTATTGGTGACTTTCATTCTCAGAGTTTACGCACCATGCTGGTTTCTAATCAAAAGTAAACCGACAAGAGAGTTTGCTGCAAAATACGTTTGGGAAATGATTGTCCGTTCAAAATACCTTCCGGATCACTCAAGGATTCTGGACAACGAAGTCATTGAAAGAAATAGTTTCTGCGCACACCCTGAAACAATTTTACTGGCTATGAATTGTGATGATACGCTATCCGCGAGAGAAAAGGGATTGCAAATTGTACTGAAAGCAAGAGACGATGAGAAAAAGAAACAACTCGTAATCCAAGAACCAAACTAACAGCAGGATAAGGAAAAAGTGTCTAGAAAAAGAGGTAGACCCCGAAAAGAAAAGATTAGTCAACTTCCCTTTAGAACTTTTCAAACGCCAAAATTAAACTTTAACACGACAGAATATTACGACATGGTAGATTGGAAGAAACAAAACTTCAACCCATTCACAGCTCCACCAGTTCTTGCTCATATTTCTGATGATGATCTTAGATCTTTCGTTAATGATCGAAGGCATCCCCTTGCGAATGAAGCTCTGCGCTTCCCATGCCACACTCAAAGTGTAGAACGGTGCGTCAAAGCTGTAACAGAAGCTGCTGCTTCTGTTTGTGGAGAAAAAGATCGAGATGGGTTTATAAGGACATGGTTACGATCAAGACAGGAAATACCAAACATAGAAACGAAAGCAGATCACAAATTTTCCAAAAAGAAACTGAGGTAAGGGAGTAGTAGCATATAGCATTAGGCCCTGAAAGGTGGGTGGTTGGGACGGGCTGCGGTGGGACTGAATATGCAACCACGTCCTCGTCGTGAGTCCTGAATTGTTCTTTATATCATTGGAACAAGCAGAGAGTTGAATCTCAGCATATAAACTGACAGTAAATAAAAATTGACCTGTTTGAGGTTGCAGAATTTACTTTAATATTGCATTTCCCCTTTCTTAAATCGTTATTTCGATTTTTCTTGAAAATAACTAGTCGTACGCAAAAATAAATAAAATAAAAATAAGGTAAAACCTATTTTTTAAACATTTTTCGCGTGAGGCAGGCCTTAACATTATTCGACTTCAAAAAGTTTTTTTTTCAGGAAATTTTGATATGAAAATACACCTTTTCCCGGTGGTCCCAAATTGAAATTCCAATTTTTTGGTTTTTCGACCCACCCTACCATGCATCCTCTTGTCAAGGAGCTGTTTGCGTAAGTTTTCCTCCAGTGCTTTCTTAATCCGGACTTTCAGGAGTGAGTACTCGAGATGGATAAGATTTGATGCATTTTGCTCACACCTGATATTGAAATCAAGGCCGAGTGTTTCAGCAGCCTCCTCCGCTGCTTTGTGCAGAAACGCTCCTTTGGCCACTTCTTCGTGCTTCCTGCCCATTTCAAGAAGAGGATCTCGTCCATTTGCGACTATATGTGCTGTACCCAGAATATTCCTGTTGCAAAGACATTCAAGATTCAGTATTCCGCGACCACCTAGACGGCGTGAGATGTAAAGTCGCGAAACAGAAGACAAAAGGTGCATGCTTTTGTTCATGTGCATAACATTTCGTGACTCGATATCAAGGGATCTGAGCTCGTCCTTCGTCCATGGAACCACTCCAAATGAATAGAGTACCAAAGGGACGGCAAGCATGTTCGTTGCAGTTACTATGTTCCTCGCCGACAGTTCGGAAGACCAAGTCCGTCGGATGAGACGTTTTTATCTGCTTCGGAGAGTATCCTTTATAGATTTCACGTCCTGAATGCGACTCTCTGGCACGCCCAGGTATGCATAGGTCTCTCCAGCACCAAGGTGTTGTATAGCGCTTTTGTCGAAGAGCTCAGGGTCTTTGAGGATGCCGTTAACCCCTTCACTGCGGATCACGTGTGTACACGTCATGAAGGAAAGTTCCTTCTAAATTGACGGATTTAATTGAAAATTGATACTAAGGGGTTATTTGGGTCGCTGAATACGAATTAAAGGTCGAACTTCGAAATTTCGAAATATCTGACCCAATATGGCGACCAAAATTTTTGAAAAATTCAATGAGTTGGCGGATTTGGATGAAAATTGATACTAGGAGGTTATTTGGGTCGTTGAATACGACTTTGAGATCGGAAATGAAAAATTCAAGATGACTGATCCTATATGGCGACCGGGAAAATTTGTTTACCTCCGTATTTAGCTAGTAAATGTCCCATACATTTCATCACAAACTCAAATTTTGATTCGCCATATTGGATCAGCCATTTAGAAATTTCAAATTTTTACCTCAAATTTGTAGTCACCGACCCAAATAACCCCCCAGTACCAATTTTCATCTAAATCCGCCAACTCAATGGATTTTTCAAAATTTTTGGTCGCCATATTGGGTCATTATTTTCGAAATTTCGACCTGGAATTCGCATTCAGCGAGCCAAATAAACCCTTAGTACAAAATTTCAATGAAATCTAACCGGTAGAACGTCCCACACATTTTAGGCCCACTTTGCGATTTTTGGCCTGCACAGTCAAGGGGTTAAGATTTCCTCGCTTTAATAAACCTTGGTGCATTTTTCTAACCCAACCTCCATTCCAATCTCCTGACTATATTCATCGACAGTCTCTAGAGCTAGGTGTAGTTGCTCTTTATTTTAAGCATAGATCTTAAGATCATCCATGTAAAATACATGAGTGACCTTATGCTTTCTATTTCTAGGTTTGCCGCAGATAATGTGAGACAAAAGAGAAGTGGGCTAAACGGAAAGCTTTCCGGTAATCAATCCAGGCCATCGATAGGAAGCGCTGGTAGGATGCCGCGTCGTTGCAGACACATCTATCGATGAGCAGGTTCTCCCGACATCCTGCTACGCCTTTCTTTGAGCCGCGTTTTTCGCACATTTCTCGCCACATAGGTCCGACTGTCCGAACAATCCTATCATTTAGGATAGCTGTGAATATTTTATACAATGTGTTTAGACTAGTGATTGGCCTGTAATTCTTCGAGTCAGCTATGTTACCCATCTTTGGCAGGTGTATTGTGCATCCTTCCACCAACTACTTCGGAATAGGCTCTTCCGACTTAAGATATGAGGTGAAAATGCGGGCCAGATGCTGGTGGATCGAAGGAAAATTCTTACAACAGAATGTCTGGTTACCAAATGATCCCTAAGCGAAATAGTTCTTTGTGCCTCTTAATTCTTTTTTTCATCTCCTAGGTAGTGATAGATGGACATTCTTCCCCTGGCATTGTGAAGAAATTGCACAGCTCCTTGAAGCTATTTATGTTCTCTGAGTCTTCTTTCAGTGGATCATGGACTTCGTAGACTTCTCTCCAAAATGCTTCGGCCTCCTCTGGTTTGGACGGATGGTCGACAGTAACTGGAGGATCTGGGAAGAGTCAAAATGGGTCAGAGGAAAACTGTTGGTTTTCTCTGAACCACCTCTTCCTTCACTCAAAACTTCTCCTAGCGTCAGATAGTACCCGTATTCTGTCAACAACATGCTGCCTAATGGTCACCAGCTTTGACTTGTTAAAGCAACACTTGTTGTTCGCAACAAGTTAAAGACTTGTTTGGCGCGAACTGTCGAACCTTGACGGTGAAATTCCTGCCAGATGCTATGCAGTCAATCACACACTGAATGCGGGACACGTACTGTCTTGCCCAGCCTATCTTCGTGCTGAGTTGATGCATTCGTCTTTTGGTCTTATGATCAGCCGTTGGGTTTGTTTTACGGTTTGCATCCGCCAAAGCTTTCGTTGCAACCAGTTCAGCCAGATCTTTAGGCTTGAGAGAAACCTGGGTGTTGATGTTTCTACGAGTCCTGAAGCATCGCTCTTACTCTATTGGTTGCCTGCATGCGGTTGGTGCCCATGTCGCCTCTCTTTCTCTGTTGCCGGCTTGTTGAGGCTGCGGTAGAGTAGGCAGTCCGCTTACATAGCCCCTTTTCCGGAGTTGTTCGGCATGGTTTCGCAGACGTTGATGCCAAAAATGCGAAAGCTGTGGGTGTTTCTCGCACCACAGAGCATGCAGTCGTGCCATGTAACCTTCTCATTCAGGGGCCATGCTGGTATCGTAGCACTCTAGCAGATCGTCATTTACTCGATCCGTTCACCCAAAAGTATAGAGATTCCGCCGACCCATCGCACTAACTCCGTCTTGATTGGCTTCCCGAACTCGAGGGTAGTCGGCATTGCTGTCCGACCCACTTTCGGGAGCCCTGCACGTTCGACTGTTTTGAACCGCACTTACTACAACTATGTTTGGTGTTCTCATTGTTGTTCCCACGAGTAGCTAGGGAAAGGGGTTCGTCGATCCTTGTAGAGCCCCGCATGCAAGGATAAGGCTGCGTACTCTGAGACGTCGCCCGGTATCCTAGAGTCACCGTTCGAGACAGCTCACCCAGGTGCCATTCATCTTTCAGCACGGATGTTACGCCTCCGTGCAGTGGTCCAGAAATGGATTTTCATGGTCAAATTCGTCCAAAGGTCGCATTCTTTATCCGATTGTAGGTATTTTATTATTTAGTGAGATTATTTTTATAACTTGTGATTTAAACAATTTTCATAACATAAACTAATCTTTTAAAAATAAATATAGTAAGAAAAAATCGACAACATCCAGGTGCCGAAATTATAAATACAGCAAATTTTCTGTACTTCTAGGGACGACTGAAAAATCCCGAAAAATAAAATGCCCGACTCCGTAAAACTCCCGGATAATAAAATTCAAAAAATAATAAAATTGCCGAATTATAAAATATCTGAAATAGAATATCCCATAATTTCAATAATTCATGAATTGTTTCTTAATAAATATTATTTATTTATTAAAAATATCATAACAAATTTTTATCAAATAAATTATTGCTTAACATTTGAAGTTTCTTTTAAATTATTGTTTGAATTTAAAATAAAATTAATTCTATGAAAATTGTATAATCAAATTGAAGTAAAAACACCTGCGCCTCAAACGGAAAAAAATGTCTTCCTAAATTTTCTTCAAACCTAAAAACATTTTTTAAACAAAATTGCAGGATTCAAATCAGCACTAATTTATCTCGAAATTTCTTTTAATTTTTTTTTAAGTAACAGTTCGATTGTTGAGAACATTTTTTGCAATTTAAAAAAATACTGTGTAAATTTTGAATCAACATTTTTTATCCAGAAATATATGTTTTTCAATTATTATTTTAAATCTGAACAATAATTTTTTTAAACTTCAAACATTGAACAAGTTTTTTGTTTGGTATAAATATTTGATTATTTTAATTAATAAAATACATTTATCAAAGAAAAAATTTTTCAGCACTGAATTACCTCAAAATTTCTTTTTAGAAATCCTATCTGGACAAAATTGTATTAACTCTAGAGTCTAGTAGGTAAAGCAGATTTGTTAGCTAGGCTATATCGGACCTAGCAAACACTTCCAAGTGATATGTAACATGTCACGACGATTTGCCCAGCACTGATCATGCACAAACCAATCCTTACACTTGAATAATGCATTTCTTCGAAAATGCGATCAATTTATAGTAGCTGTATTTCAATTCTCTGAGTACAGTAAACGTTCAGGTGAGTATCCCCCCTATCTAGATCCCTTTTTTGTTACTTATTAGTTATTTTGAAGTGTTTTTTTTCTTGTGGGGCCGAGTCCCGCCCCCAACAAAGCCGGAACATTGCCTAGGACTCCACCCCCCCCCCCTCCACCACACTATATGCTTGACATTTGCTGAGACGTAGTAGAGTCGGAAGCGCCAAAGTCTACCTCATACAAAAGATAGTGAGATCCAATCACCGTGCAACAAATGTCATTTCAAAACAAACTGTGGACCATCACTGTATTATAGTTGAAGCTTCTTATACTATATCGCGGTACTTGCTTATTATTAACCTTACTTACATATTATTAAACATGTTTATTAGTAACAATTTGTTACCAATTTTGAGGTAAAAACTTGAGCCATCTATTAATACAGTTTGTTTTACATACTTTTACCGTGATTCTGAATTTTGAAAACATTTTAAACTTTATTCTGACCTCCTAAATATTTCGCGAAAAGCAGCAGTTTACAGACTGAAAAAACCTTGGAACAGTATGCAGCCTGAACAAGAACTGCAACACTCTGGATTGCAGCCTTGGAATTTTTAGCAAGATTTTTACAAAATTATATTCTTACCGATACAATTATTGACCCAGGGACAATGGTGATCGTATCTCGCGACGCAAATGTCACACGTCGAACAGTGTTTAGAGCGAATAGGTCTTCTCACTAAACAGGTACTGCAAAACCACTGGGGTTCAAATCCTCCCGATTCAGCTAACTCTATTATAGTCTGGAAATAAAAAATATTTTTATATCTTCGCTTGTTCCAGTTGAGACTAAATAATAACGATAAAACATTACAAACTTCCACGCTCTCCGAAAAGACGAAATTGAAGAAACCTTAAATTAAAAATAGATCAAAATTCAGAAGCCAAATCAAGTATAAAAGTTTTAAACATGCTTTTAAGTTGTAAATTTATTCTTTTCTCAATAATCTTTTTTAAACCAATCTATATAATATATATAAATAATGCTTTTTCAAATTCATCTTTGCGCTCAACACTTATACTTTCTGCTTCTTTTCCTTACGTTTAATTTATCTTCCTGTGTAGCGGTGATTATTCCAGGATCACCTCGCCAGGACTGTATGAAACATATCCAGAGAGGTACGGAACCACCGACCAACATTAGCCATAAATACCAGGTAGCGTGCATACCCAGCCAGAAAACCCAAGTCATGTAAATCCATGTCTGCAATTTATTAAAGAAATGTAAATATGTTAGAAGAAGAGGTTTAAATTATCCAAGAACTCAAGGTTAATATTGAAAGAAATGGAAAATCAATTACCTTGGTTGCTAAATAGATAGACATGGGGAGAACATCGAACAATCTTTCGTCGAAGACAAAGTGGTTGGCGGAATAAATTGATAAATAGATCGCAACAAAGGCAACTAGCTTCAAGAGATAATCCAGGCTGCTCTGGAAAATCATCCCGATCACATAGAAAAGGATGAAAGGAGTGCTCACCATGCAATACCACCTTATTCTCTGAAAAGGTGTTTTACGTCAAATAAATGTGATAAATATAAAACACGATTGTATTTACATTAAAAATAAAAGTAATTTCGAATAGTAAGTGCGTCAATTATATTCAAGAGGCTATATTCACTGTTGCTTCCTGCCTATAAGATACCATTTTTCCGCATTGTTAGCGACCTTGTGAAAAAAACTCTGCCGACACCTGCCTAGTGAATGCATAGGCACTTATGTACTAATAGAGCGCCTCAATATTTACTGGCGAATAGTAAGGATTCAAGAAATTCAAGGCGCCCCATTGTATCTCCGAAAATGTTTGAATAAAATAAAAAATGAGAAAGGTATTAAAGTCTTAATACCTGGGGAAAGTGATAATCCCTAATAACTCAAATCTCCATATTTGAAAGATATTGAATCGCAAAAAAAAACAATATTCAGTTGTAAGTACTGTAAACAAAAGCGCGAAAGGAGGTGTGTGAGGGGAGGAGGGTGATTGCTCGCTTATTGCTTAATGCTCTTTGGCTCATTCCGAAGGACTGTGCATATATCGCGAGATCCACACCTTTTTGAGTTTTCTTTAATTCGATTTTACGTAAATAAATATATTAATCAAACTATTTATAATAAAAAAAATTCCTATGTACATGTAATAGAAATGATTTATAATGGAACCTACCAATTGCCCTTTATATTTGTAAAATTTTTAAAGAAATTATATTCTTTAAGTATATCTACCTTTATAATAAGGATAGCCTAAATCGTTTTCTATTTTGTTTAAATTGTGTATTCAGAAGGTTGGGATTTAAAATAAGGAGGCGAAGGTTTTAATGTTTGAGGTAAATTTTATATTCAGCTTTGAGTACAAATTTAATTGTAAAACTAGTTTTAATCGAAAAGTGTGTATCTTAAGATCTTGACATAGAGTGCAAAATCACGTTTATAGCGACTTCTGTTGAGCAGCGGCAAATGCTAATCAATTAATCAGAATGAAGGTATGAATTCGAATTATTCACACTGTTTTAGATTTACATAGCAGGCATTTGATGGAGCGCATTTGAAGTCATTCGGAATGAGCCAAATATCATTACAAAATATTAATAAGGACTTGAGATACGTGAAGCACGTCACCAGACACCCGCCCCTCTTCTTTCACGCTCTTGTTATCAGTACTTGCAATTGAACGCATTTGAAATCCTTTGGAATAAGCCATAGAAGGTGAGAAAATATTGATTAGGATTTTAGATACGTGAAGCGTGGAACCAGCCCCCCCCCCCCCAACGTCCACGCACTCTCCTTATCAATACTTGTAATTTAACGCAACAGGGTCGCTGCAAAAAAATGTTAATTTTTTTAATTTTAATCTAAAACATAGAAATTATAATATTAATGTTTATTAATGTTTTTTCATTTAATTTTAAAAACTGTAAACTTTACATACGCAACTACAGTCTCTGCTTAGCAAAAGCGCCGCGCCAAGAAATCTGTCAACTGTTTCAACTTTTATTCATTTGAGATTCGGAAGTTAGGAAATAAGACCATTAAAACCAACCTTCGCTTTTCTTCTCTGATTGCGAAAAGCGATTCAACAACTTGAATTTACTGTAATATTTAAAATATTACGAATTTATTTTTCAATTTCCTCCGAAATGAAGTATTTAAACCCCATTTTCTTTCGCCAATGTAAACAGTAGGTAATTTATTATTGAGAATGTAATTGTTGTGAATCCTGCAACGACCCTATTACATTTTTTGGCAGTGAGATGGAGCGCATTTGAAGTTCCTCAGGGATTACGCATTTGGAAATGATGTTTTTGAAAGGAGCGTGGGGCTAGATATCAACCATATGTGATGAGGGCTGATGAAACGGACCTCTTCCACAAGTTAATTTTTTCTCTATTCCAAAAACGTTTGTAGAAGTCGAATTAGGCTCTAGTATCTCATTATCCATCCATATTTAGTATTAACCAACAAAACAATAAAAGTGATCAAAGACGGTTAATATTTGCGCGCCTGCTGATACTTCGTACCTACAGCTTAGGATGTGTCATTGAAGGTTAAATGTAATTAAAAATGAATAAAATTAATATTTCGTTAAATTTTTCAGGTATCAATTCGTCGGGTTAGCGCAATATCGTACCTATGCAGAAAAAGAAAGAAGAGAAAGCCTATTAAAAAAATTCGCAAGAAGGAACTAAATGAGCAACGAAACCAAGATGGTGTTGCTCCAGGAAAATAGCGAAGAAGATTTAGAAAAAGAGCCAAGAACGTATTTAGTTCATTTTGTGTGACATGATCTAAAAAGAGAAAATCATTTTAAAAATTACTTTAAAAAAATATTGTTAGTGCTACCCACTCAAATTCGGGTAACTAAAATTAATTTCTGAATAGGCACGTGCTTGCCTCTTTTTCTGAATATTCACCTGCTACTCTATTTTACTGAAGCGACATCTTATTAGCTCAGTTCCTGAATAGATACGTTCTTGCCACTTTTTCTGAAGACACCTTCTTCCTTATTTTCCTGAATAGATACGATATTGAACATCAGCCCAGATGAATAGTCTATCAGCCGAACGCTATACCTCAGAATCTTCGCGGGTATGTAGACACCGCAAACAGCAGATACTGAATTCATGTAAATACCCGAATCACACCGAGGTAGCATAAACCTGCGAGTTTTTCAAATATTGTCTGAGAGGATGCCGGGTCTCTAAGAGACATACCCGATTCCAAGGGGATGTGTAGACCCTTCACCAAATCGAACCAATCCGCATGGAAATACGCAGGTATTATTGTAGTATCAAGCACAGTTGTGAAGGCAGCAACAGAGTCCAAACTATAAGACCACAGCGCTCGGAACACTTACACTCCAGAAAAAATTTCGGATTATGAATCTGTATCCAGAAGTTCTCTTCGCAACGACAAAGGAAGGATTAAAATGGAGGTGAAGCTCATATATTCAAGAACCACCTGAATGGAGGCGTACTGGACGCCGTTTAGCATCCCCTGATCAACCCTTTGTGCACAGTAAGAATCGAGGTAGGGGAAGCTCCCCAGCTGACCCTGGAAATTACTCACATGATGCGGATTGCTCTGGCGAACTTAACAGTTATGCTCTTTATGTGAGAAGCCCAGGTCTTGCGTCTTTCAAGACAGATACCTGCATATTTATCCCTTCTCTACTACCGTCGGGTCGGATCCGAACCGTGCAGTTGTACACTCGCACTCTGTGCTTTCATTTCTGCACGCAGCAAGCTGGGGGTCCTAGTAACCTTAAGTCCAGTCGTGTTGAAGGCCCTGACGGTGGTAGTTTACACTCCGAAGAAAAATAAAAAGGTGGTGCTCATCTCTTCGATGCATTACGTTGGAGAGGTTAACGAGAACTCCAAACTACCAGAAATCATAGATTTCTACAATATGACGGAAGGGGGAGTAGATGTTATGGATAAATTGTGACATGCTTATACAACGGCTTAAAAACAAATCGCTGGCCTCTACGATATTTGTATGGCCTCCCTCGTGAAAAAAAGACCAACTTTAGATCACAGTATAGGCAGGTATATTCTTGTCCCGGCAGTTTGAACCCCAATATCCCATCATTATTAGGCTCATCACGAGTCAGTAGTCCGGACCATAACCATAATAACAGAAAGAGATGGCGAGATGGAGAGAGGGACAGAGTTCCATAAATATAACGGCAACTGGTTGAAGCCTTCTAGATCTCGTAAATAATAATAAATCATCCCAGGTTCTTTGGGACTTTTAGGTATAGCTAGTCTGTTGATACAGACAGCTATCCTTATTTAACAGAGAGTGGTGTCTATTTCAATGCCATAAAATTGATGCAGGTACAGGCTGAAAGGTAAAAGACCAGAAAAAGACCAAACGTGGTTTGAAACTGGTCTAAATGTGATCTAAAGTTGGTCTTTCTTTTCACGAGGGCTGTTAGATATCGCTGCAATCAATAGTCTTGTATTTTATAAGTGGGATGCTGATGATGAGCCATACCATATTAATGACATTAATACATCTGGTCTTAAATAGAAACTGTTCCTTGATCGATCACTCTCCTTATTCCACCTGATCAATGCGTTAATCATTTGAAAAGTAGCCTAAGAAGACAGTTGGGTCGGATTCGACCCACCATAGTAATTTTGTGATCCAACTCCACCGTAGTAGAGAAGGGTTAAGAGTAGGCTGGCGTGAGATCACTGCGCCACTGAAAAACAAAGAGATAATCCTCCAACCTGACTCTAGCCCTCGTGAAAACGCATACCTGACACTTTGTCATGGAAATATAAAGGCCCACTCTCCCCAAACATGAAGAGAGATACTCAATGACTCGATACAGCAGATCTCTAGCCACGTGTATATGGTCTCAAGTAACGTAGATGAAGACATCGTCAGCGTACTTAAAACACCTTGACTCCCACAGGGAGAGAAGCTTGTAAGCGTCTCAGCTCTGACTAAACAGGGGAGGTGAGAGGACACTCTTTCTTCTCTGCGGTCGAACGAGAAGATTTTTCCCACTTACAAGCAACAAAACAAAGTTGAGGCATCTCTTCGGAACCGCCACCAGATCAGTCGACTCGTTAATCGGTTCCACGGGCAGAACTGCGCTAAACGCCCCCCCCCCCCCTTGCCCCTTCAGATCAAGAGCAACCGCAGAATTACTCCCCGCGAAATCCCTCATGACACCCGCCACCACGAAAGTTACATAATCCATCAAAGATCTTCCTCTTATGAGTCCCAACTGAAAGACCGGAAGCCAGGCATTGTGTTCCGCTAAGTATTCCAAGTGGTGCTGAGTCGTCTGAAAAAGAATTCTTAAGTAACCTAAAAGTCTCTGAAATTTATGATGCAAAAGTAGTCGTAGGTGGCAGCACCGAGTCCAATACTAGAACCTCTGTCGGTCAAAGGCGAAATTCAATATAGCGCTTGGCATGAAGTTGTGTATAATGAAATATATGAGTGTAATTAAAACTTAAACACATGTTTGGCGTTTATATGTGAAATTTATTTATACCTGTAGTTAAAATTATACATATAGTGGCATAATGTGGTTAACTATGTTAAATCTAACCTCACTTCCCAGTAAAAAAGCTTGCATGGAGAAGAATGCGAAATTTCCGATTTCAACGTAAATGTGAACATTTTTCTGTCCGAATTAAAACCTGTTTCCTTCGCCAAACTCTAATCCGCAAGGGAATAATGGAATATTTAAAAATATTATATATATTGTAACCTGCGCGTTACATATTCATCCTGGGAATAGTCAAAACGATATTCTTCTGAGTGAACTTTACGAAAAGTTGATCACTCAGGAGAATATCTAGAGCGCAAACTCCACAGCTCCCACTAAAATCTCCAACGCGAATAGTGAGAGGAAGACACGCCGCGATCCTATAAAAACTCTTACGCAATAGAAAACGAGGAGTTGTAGGCTTAGGCTTGCGACGAACCGCAAGGATCAGAGCGAAAGCAGTACTTCGGGATTGGCTTGAGATCCCTCTTTCTCTTGTCCTGTCCCATACTGTTCTCTGAAGTAAAGAATTTTGAGAGCGTTCAGACTCTCTCAACATTCTTTGAATATTTTGATCTTTGCGAGAGTTACTCAACCATCTAAATTGTGAGTTAAATCTCTGAAATTGATTTCTTTTCGCGTGATAAATCAAACGATCTTTTATATGCACTCTATTTTCTGATAAATTTGATTATATGACCATTGACGAATAGAGAGAGTTTCTTGTACCCTAGTCCAGGAAGTAGCATATAATAAAACTTTCTATATTTACGAAAATTATTTAAATTACGCAAAATCCCCTTTCGAGGGAAAACTCCATCGTTCTACAAATCATAAATCTTTCAGAGATTTCTCTCTCTCTCTCTCTCTCTTGTAAGAGATGAAATTAGCGTACCGAAATTCTACCTCGAAAAGAGAAGATTTTACCTTTACGACGAAAGCGAAATTAAACTCAAGGGCAGCGACCCTAATCCCATCGGTGCACACGAATTCCGCTCACGGTCAGGATTTTACCTGCAAGCTTTTGGACCCTCTTTATTTTCTTCCTGAATTCTACTCGCGGTACCATTTAGGTGGGCGCACACGAACACCGCCCATTTAGATTTGAGTGGTCCTCTCCTTCTACTTTGATATACTGTACCTTCCCTCTACGACTGTACTGGGCTGCAGTTGACTTGCGTCCTATGGTCTCTTCCCCCACCAGTCGAGTGAGGGACCTGACATGAGAGGAGTAGGGATAGTTCAGAAAGGAGGCAATTACCTTAAAATTTGAATCCATCAACAGACCCAGACGGAAATATTATATATAGTTTATATATAGTGTTAAGTATTATATATAATATTCATTTGTTTGATACTTTTGTTATGTAAAATAAATTAATATTATATATAATACTTTACACTATATATAAACTATACATAATATTTCCGCCTGAGAATATAGTCATAGTAACTTCTTCTTATAATCGAGTAGCCAGTAACATTTCTGTATGCACTAAAAGTGCAACGCAGTAACTTTGGCTTAAAAAGTCCTCAAATTCCCCTGATTATGAATATCAAGGTTACTTTTTCGAAACCTGATGCAACAATTTTGAAAACAATTACATTATTTTTTAAGATAAGAATTTTCTGAAATTATTTTCGGAAAGTTCATGGCAAAACAAAATTTTTATGTCCTAACACATTTTTTATACAATGACCGATTTTCAAGTGAGAGCGTTATAAACAATTCAATTTGTACCAAAAAAATGGACATATTTGCGGCTGCATATCTCGGCAACTATTGGACTGAAAATTTTCGAAAAAAATGTAAATCATTTTTCAAGGCACTTGCTCTACGATGAGAAAATAACATTTTCCGATGGAGCAAAAACCTTTGTTAATATATAAGTGTTAAAACTGGTCCTTTTTCAACAACTAAGTGTGTAATTTTTTGAACTTCTTTCGTTTTTAAGCGTGTTTTCAATATTATAGATGTAAAACAAAAACGTTGTCTTCTATAGATTTTATTCTAATTCAAATCAGTTGCTAACTATGGCCTTATAAACAATTAATTGCAAAATAATCTTCGGTCTGTCCTAGCTGCAATTTTACAGTTAAGATTTTAGATTTCTTCTGGTAGCTTCCTTCTAATCTTTCTCTTTATCACCACTCTGAAAACATCGTTCTTTTGTCAATAACAATTGTTATCAACAAAATCGTGCATTTACCGAATCTGATCTCTTCATCCGCATACAAATCAATCCAGTTTAAAAGTGATTCATATAAATCCCAGAAACTGAAAAGTTATATATTTTGTTATATTATTATATATTATTATTTTGTAGTTAATTGTTTATGAGGCCGCAATTAACGAATTGTTTGAATCAAAAGAAAATCTATAAGAGACAAAGTTGTTGTTTTATATCTAATTTTAAAAACAAGTTTAAAAACGAAAACTATATCAAATATCCATATTTGGGCATAAAAATTGTTATGAACAAAAAACGATTGACATTTTTGCAAAGTAACAACAGTATTATATATTTTTTTTAAACACACCAGGATCAAAAGTATAAAATACTATAGTCGAGAACACTGCCAGTCCCAAGCCTGTGAAAAGTGCGAAGGGAAAATTAGGGAAATAACGATGGGTCCTAAAAGAAACTACGCAACTCCCAGCGACGGATAGAAACTACGTATCTGGCGCGCTCCATACTAAGTATATAGACATTTGTATATACTTAGTATAGAGCGCGCCAGATACGTAGTTTCTATCCATCGCTGCGAGTTGCGTAGTTTCTTTTAGGACCCATCGATAAGAGGGGAAGGAAAATGAGTGAAGCGACGAGTGGAGAGGGAAAGAAGGAACGGAGGGCGGGCGCACCCGAATTGAGCACAGCGCAGCGGTCAGTATCTAATCCTTGCATTCCAGGTCCCCTTTTATTTTTTGTCCGAATTGAGCGCAAGGAGGAGGTCGGATCTCCTGAGCCGCACACCCCCACTTTCGCACCGAGCGTATGTCCCGTCACTTGCTTCAGTCTTGCATCGAGTCAAATATTCATTTCACTATCATCACCTGATACAGAGTTTGCTATTCTTTATCTCGTCCTTCTATTATGAACGGAAATTCCCGGAAATTTGAAACTGGTTGAAGCAGAAAAATTATGGAAATTTAATTTCTTTATTTGGTTTTATATGCGAAAAATTAAAATCTCAAGCGAAAAAAGCGATTGAAAACCCATACAATTCAAAAGTATATAGAACAAAAATTAATTGAATCATCTCATATCAAATATATAATATATATTTCAATTAATTAAATACCATTTATTATTGACAAATTGAGCTGTAAAAAAATCTGAAGGCGGATTTCGGATTTGAATTGCTTGCAAAAACATATTAAAATTTTGTTTTCAAGGGAATCATCTTAAAGTACAAGGTTCAAGCATTTATTTTAGTACCATTATGAGTACTAGAACGTCAGGTTCCTGCTCTACGCTGTTTAAAAAAAAATTCCAGGACGTGAATTCTCTCAAAAAGCTAACGTAATCAGAAGATCTCGTTTCTAGATTCGGATTCAGTGAACAAAAATCTACGAAAAACACCTACATACATTCATTCTAGTTTACAACAGAGGATGTTTTATTGTGGTGCTGTGATGATAGGTTCATTAAGAAGCAGCCATACATTTCTCAGAAAACATTAGTTTTTATTTAAAATATTTATATGCAAATATTAGTTTATGAAATTTGAAGCTACGACAAGGATCGAACCTTTGACGTTCAGTATCAGTATGTTGATATAATTATGCCCCATCGCTCTCACTCACTGAGCTATTTTATTTTTCAAAAATTATTTTTATTTCTCGTTTAACAAGTTGAATATTAACAAAAATATCATAAAGAAACCTTAAAATACATTTCTAACTGTAATTTCTTTAAAATGGACTATTTTTTCGTCTCATAATTATTTTAGTATAGAAAACCTATTTATCTTCACGATTTGAATAAGGCAATCAATTTGCAAATCATACATATTATAACTGATCGGCCGACCGCAATTAGCTATATTATTTTATTCTTTATTTCGGTTTGAAAAATAGTCATTTGCTAAAGAATATTGTGCGCAATAATAACTTGTCGGTACGTAACTTTCAGACAACAATTATTTTTCATCAACTTGAATTATCAATAAATTACTTTAAGCATTTTTTCGACCATTATAATAATTTTAAAAAGTTTCTATTAATATTATTATACTTTTTAGAATGATAATTTTTCCATCTGGAAAAGGAAAGGGAAAACTTCCGTCGCACCCTATCCCTTTCCCAGCTTTATGATTTTTTACAAAAATTGTCATAATTATTCTATTTGAAAATGAATGATCAAAAGATTTAGAAGATTTTAAAAATATGTAAATTATCATAACTTCCCTACTTTTTAATAAAATGTATTAATATTGTAAATCAATCGATTCGTTTTTTCAAGATATTAGTGGGAAAAATAAGCCCTCCGAATTTCATAAATTTATCTGTAAACGTTTTCAAGTTATCGCTTTCACGGGCTTCCGTTTCCAGTACCGATAGAGGTTACACGGTGTTTTACGAGTGCAATCATTTTTTGGCAGGGGAGAAGTGAAGAGTTGAGTGAGTACGGTGATGGTGTTGTGAGTAAGGGGATTGGAGTGGAGGTGCAAGTGTGAATGAAGGGAGCGGTGGAAAGTGCGAATTCATTCAAAAAAGATAAAAATTGACGGAAGGTGATTTTGAGGTTAGGTTCGTTTCGGCGAGATACGGGGATTTTTGGAAGAGGGTAGGAGTTCGAAGGGTGTGAAGGGAGAAGGAGTAGAGGTGGCCGCACATTGCCAAAAAAAAACAGGATAAGAGGGTGAGTTTTGAGTAAGTTTTTTAAAGTTTGGGATTGTGTTAGAAAGTGACGAGGGGAAGGGTGGTGACAGGAGAGAGGGAGTTGAGACAACGGTCGGTTAACACGGCAAGCAACATGCCGCTTACGCAAAGTCCACAGCGCGTTTCCAGGAGACAGAGCGAATCGGGTGAGAAGAGTGAAGCGAGTAGAGATAGCGGTAAAGAGAGAGAGGGTAGCATCGTAGACGAGGCAAGCGGTGAGGGGAGCGCAGATGAAACGTTTGCTACGCCTTTGAACCCCGTGGCAATGACAGAGTCAAGTCGAGAAAGGGATCAAAGGCGCGGGACTCGCGGGAGGCCCACCAATTCAGAAAGATACAGATCAAAGAGTTCGGGGTCGAGAGAGCTGTTACATAGGTGGCAACAGTCGGCAAACGCGATTAGCAGCGAGAGCGTGAATAGCGAAGGGGAGAAAGCGGGAGACGATAGAAGGAAAAGAGAAAGGGTGGGCGAAGACGCGGAGAAGGGCAATGAAATTAAAAAAGTTAAGACGAAAAAAAGAACACCGGATAGAGATAGGGATGAAGGGAATATGCTGGGAAAATTAGAAGCTCTTATGAAGGGATTTAGAGAGGAGACTTGCGGAAGATTGGAAGAGACATGCGAAAGACTGAATGATATGCAGCGGCAAGGGGAGGAGGTAAAAGACGAAGTAAGAAAAGTCAGACAAAAGTGGGAAGAATGGGATGCATTATGGAAAGGAGAGAAAGAGAAGGTATGGAACAAGTTGGAAAGAATAGAAAATAGACAGAGAGAGAATGAGGAGGATAGACAAAGGGATATGAAATTGTTAGAAGAAAGAGTGAGCAAGCTAGAACTAAGGAATGATCATAAAGTGGAAGAGAAAGGGAGCTTGGAAGAAGTGAGAGAGTGTGAGGGGGTAATGCATGAGCAGAATGAAAGGTGGCGCTTGAGACTGATGGAGATTGAAAGAAGAATGGAGGGGGAAGAGAGAGCAAAGAGGAAAAATAATATAATAGTAAAGGGTTTGAAAGCGGACAGGGAAAAGGAAGGGGATGAGATTGGGAAGCCGATGAGAGACATCGGCGTGCAAGTCAGAGTAGAAGGGATAAAAAGACTAGGAGGGAAGGAAGAGGGGAAAGAATGTGTGTTTTTAGTGAAACTAGGAAGTGAGGAGGAAAAGTATGAAGTAATGGAGAAGAAGAAGTTATTGAAAGGAAGAAAAGAAAGAATCGAAGATGATCTGACGTGGCGGGAAAGGAGAAGAAAGTGGATAATCGAGCGAAAAGCATGGACCAAGAGGAGTAAAAGCAATGGGGCAAGGATCGGGAGAGATAGGATATGGGTAAACGGAGATATATGGATTTGGGACGATAAAGTAGAAGATCTGAGGGAGGATAGGAAATGGGTTGTGAATAAAGGAGACCAGAGAGAGGAAAATGGGAATGCAAGTATCACGGGGGGGGGGGGGGGTTCGAAACGACAAAAGGGCTTGAATGTAAGGAAGAAGGGTGAGAAATGCAAGAAGGGCGACGTGAAAGTAGCGTTCTGGAATGTTTCAGGACTAAAAAACAAGGACAAAGGATTTTGGGGAGATTTGCAGAAGTGGGATGTGATAATGATGAGTGAGACGTGGGTAGATGAGAAAGAATGGAAAGGCATGAAAAGAATATTACCGAAAGCATATGAGTGGAAGTTGCAAGCAGCGAGAAAGGAGCATGTAAAAGGGAGAGGAATGGGTGGCATGGTGTCAGGTGTAAGCAAGGAACTGATGGTAGAGGAAGAAAAGGGAGAGTATAGAGAAGAAAAGGACGGAACAATGGTTAGGAGAATAAAATTAGGAAAAGTTATGATGGATGTAGTATGTGTGTACAGAAGAAGAGGAGAAGAGGGAGGGTGGAGAACAATAAGGAAATGGACAGAAGAAAAAGGTGACAGGTTGGTCCTCATAGGGGGGGACTTGAATGCATGGACCGGGGAACAAGGAGGAGAGGTATAGGATAGAGAAAAGGAGATGTTCATAAGACATTCGAAACAAAAAGAAACGGACCGGGAGGGTAGGAGGCTTCTGGACTTGTTGGGAGAGGTGGGATGGTTCATTTGTAACGGCAATACCAAGGGGGATGAAGAAGGGGAATATACGTATGCGGGTATAGGGGACACCGTCATAGATTACATTCTGGCAGAAGAAAGAATAAGGAAGTTGATGGTTAAAATGGAAGTTGACGACGTGATAGGCTCAGAACACTTCCCGGTGATTGCGACAATGAGAGGAGGTAGCCCAAAGTGGGATAGGGGAAAGATGGAAGGAAAGAGGGAGAATAAATTCAAAATGGGCAGAATTTGAATTTGAAGAATTTGAAGAAAAAATAGAAAATGAGGAAATAGGAGGTTTGGAGGAGGAAGGAGTAGACAAGCTGCTAGAAAATCTTAAAGGAGTGATTGATAAAGTAAGGGAAGAGGTGAGACCCAGAGAAGTAGAGGGGTTTAGGAGAGGTTGGTGGGACGATGAATGCAGGGCAAGTAAAGAAAGGATGAAGGAAAGTGTAAGAAAATGGAGGAAAGGGGAAATGACAAAAGGAGAACTCAACAGGAGAAAGAGAGAGCACGAAAGAATGATAAAGGAAGGGCATAAATGAAGAAACAGGAATGAAAGAGTGGACGAAGCACTTCAAGGGGCTGTTAGGAGGTGTGGAAAATAGGGTGAAGGGAGAAGGAAGAGAAGCGGTAGAGCGAGACGAGGAAAGCGAAAACGAGATTAGTAGGGAAGAGGTAAATGAGGCAATTGTTCTGTTAAAAAGAAATAAGGCATCAGGGGAGGATGGGTTGGAAAATGAAGCACTGAAATATGGGGGAATAGGAGTGAAAGAAGAGATGTGGAAGATTTGCAATAAGGTATGGAAAGGAGAAGGGTGGCCGGAGGAATGGAAGACAGGGCTGGTAGTACCGCTGATTAAGAAAGGAGAGGGAAAAAGGGTAGATGAATATAGAGGGATCACACTCATGTCGGTGGGATATAAAATTTATGTGGAAGTGCTGAGAAGGAGGTTAGAAAGACAGGTGGAAGAAAAAGGAAGTATACCACACAATCAAACGGGTTTTAGAAAAGGGATGGGAACCATAGATAACATCTACGTGCTCAACTATCTCGTCAATAGGAACCTAGGGCGAAAGAAAGCGAAACTAGTTGCACTGTTTGTCGATTTTAAGGCAGCATTTGACTCAGTTAACAGGAGGGTGTTATGGGCATCCATGAAAGAGAGGGGAGTAGACGAAGGATTAATAGAGAGGATAAAAGAGATATTCGTGGAAACTAAGATAAGGGTGAAGATAGGAGACAAGAAAGGAGATGAATTCTGGACAGGAAGGGGGCTCAGGCAAGGGTGTCCGTTGAGCCCACTTCTGTTTAGTATTCTTCTGGCAGATTTGGAGGAGAAGTTGGAGAGAAAAGGAAAAGGAGGAACAACGCTAGGAACAGGCAAAGTGTACTCACTAGCATATGCAGATGATGTAGTGCTAGTCGCGGATGATGAAAGAGGTATGAATCTGTTGATGAGAGTGATCGAAGAATATGTGAGAGAAAAGGGTTTAACGGTGAATGTGAACAAGACTAAGATGATGTGTTTCAGAAATAAAAGGGGAAGATTAGAGTATGAATGGAAGATAAATAGTGTGGTGGTAGAGTTGGTGGATGAGTTTTGCTACCTAGGATTTTGGTTCGAAACGAGAGGAGGAAGCGAATTGCAGGTGAGAAAGAGATTAGAATGTGCGAGTAAAGTAATGGGACAAGTATGGGGTATAGGAAAAAGAAGGTTTAAGAATGACTGGAAGATGAGAGTATGGATGTTTGATGTCTTAGTGTGGTCAGTGTTAAGCTATGGAGTGGAAATTTGGGGATGCAAAGAGCATAAGAGAGTGGAAAGTTTGCAGGAGAGATTTTTGAGATGGGTTATGAGAGTGAGTTGGAGCTGCCCAGGTTATATGCTGAGGGAAGAAATAGGTCGAGAAAAAATGGTGGTGAGGCAAGTGAAAAGAGCATGGAACTTCGAAGAGAAACTAAGAAGGGGAGAAGGAAGCAAAATTGCACAAGCGTGTGCCCGGGAGGTTATGGATAAAGAGAGGAGGGGCAACGTGGGGCGTTCAAAATGGGAGGAAGAGAGGCATGTAATGAGGTTTGAGTGGGGTATGCAAGTTAGGGGTAGAGAGTGGGAGGAAATGGAGGAAGATATTAAGGCAAGGCAAGAAGAGGAAAGATGGGAAAAAATCGTTGATTCAAGGTACAACAGCTGGTATAAAATGGTGAAGAGGCAGGGGGAACCAGAGTACCTTCAAAAGATTAAAAAGGAGAGCAAATGGAATAGAGTGGTAAGTTCAGAATGGGAGAGGGTGTTAGAGCATGTAGGTACTGGATGAATGATGAAGAGAATGTGTGCAGGGTATGTAAGTATGAGCAGGAAACGTGGGAGCATGTTTTAGAGAGGTGTACAGGTGACGAAGGGGGAGGGGAGAGTATAGAAGAGAGAATAAAATGGATTCTGAATGAAAATGGTCAGGGAGAGGAATGGATGAAGAAGCTGGAAGAGCTGAGAGAGAGAGCTGGTTCCACAGGGTAGGAAAAAGCCAAAAAATGACTCCTAAAGAAGGAGAATTACGAAGTAGAGTTGCGGTTTAGAGTCAAATTATGAGATTGATAATAGTAAGAGGAAACGGAAGCCCAGGGCAAATTCGCAAGCGTTTAGAAATAAGAATTGTAATGTAAGACAATTTGTATAAAATAGTTGATAAGATAGTATAAGGTTTGTTTGTAAGAATACATGTAATGGTTATGTAAAGACTCTCAAACCCGTAAAAGGGAGAGAGTATAAACAAATAAAGAAGAAGAAGAAGTTATCGTTTTCACAAAATAGTGTGACACACACACACACACACACATCCGGACATTATGATTTATTCTAGATTTTTCCATTATTTGAGAAAATTTTTGTTGTAGGAATTACAGTTATCGGTCAACACACAGAGGGCTGAACCAGGAATTTACAATTCAAAATCACCTACAGCCTACAATTCTCGACATAGTAGTCGCTTTAAGTAAAGGGAGGTTGTGTAGTGAGGGAACGAGTAGTAGTGGAGGGGGCTCGGCCCCTAAGCGCAATAAGGAACTACTGAAAAATACCTACCTGACCGCTGCGCTCAATTCGGAAAGAGAAAAGTGAGGGTGGTTGACCGTGCGCTCAATTCGGTTGCACCGTGGAGGGCGAGAACGCAAGTCAGTCAGGTCCCCCGTCGATTTCGAGCATAGGACGCAAGTCACCGGCAGCGCTGTACTGACCTACTGACTATATTTGAATTTTCCTGAAGATTCAGCTTTGCACATCTAATTTTATGTTGGATTTTTTTTTCATTTTTCAATTTATTTTGAATAACTAACAATTTTTTATGTAACAAAAAATAGGTATTTTTATGAATAGTTACACAAAATGCGATTATGCGAAAAAATTACATAAAATTCATGTATTGCCCTGGTGCAATTTTTTTTACAAGAATGCACAAAAAACTAAAACCACTTTTACAGAATTCGCAGATAAATACAAAAAATTATAGGACAGTACAACTTTTTTCTATTCTTGGGGAAAATTTTGTATTTTTTTTTGTCCTTTTTTGTATATTGTTGTATTTAATTGTACTTTTAATTTCCTACAAAAGTGTACCTTATAATGTCTTATAATGTATAAAATGTTCTTTTAAATGCCATATATTTTGTCATTCGAAGTTATAAAAACTGAACTGCAAAAAACACTCAAAGTGGAATACTTTTGAATTTTAAAGTTTTAAAATTTGTGTCATTCAAACCCTCAATAATTTACGCGTATCAATTGAAGCTTTCGACACTTTTAAATTGATAAATTAGCTATTAAAAGCTGTTAAACTTTAAAATTAAAAAGGTTTGAACATCAATTTGATCAATTCTTTCTCAGTTATACCATTCCTCTAAAGTTTAAGCATAAAAGCTTTTTCTTTAACAGCGATCATGTACCAATCTTACTTTGAGATTATCTCATTGCAATGTCACTAATTAGGTTCACAAAAAAATGGTGAATCTCATTGCTTTTATTTTATTTTTTACGTGAATTCAATGGCGCTGTCCATTTTTCCAAATATTTTCTACCAACATTCTTTTTGAAAGGTTTAATAAATTAGAATTTGTCACTTCTGATCCTTGTGGCATCCATTTATAATATAAGTCTTTCTTTAACAAAAGAAAATTTTACATTTTTACAAGATTACAACATATTAGAAACATTTTGATATTATTAAATTTATTTTCTTTTGATTAATTATTGAAGAGTTATTGCAAAAAAACTATTATAAATATTATTTATTTCAATACTTAATACATTTTACATTAAATATGTTATAGGCACATATAATTATAACTCAACTGTAATAATAAGAGATTAAAATAGTTTTTTGCAATCACTCTTCAATAATTAAACATTATTTTATGCTAATACCGAAGAAATTAAAAATTATATCTAAGAATGATTTACCAATTAGAATACAAAAAACAGTTAACCAGATATATTTTCATAAAAACTAACAACTGTCATGTTAGCCATATTATTAACTGTTAACCCATATCATGTGTAAAAATATTGTCTGAATAATCAACTGAAGAGGGACACCCTCATATTCCGGAATGTCTGAAGTAATTGTAATCTAACTATATCAACTTTATTATTCGACACCATAAATCACTATAAATTAAAGTTGAAACAGATCCTAAATTTAAAGAATGACTGTAATTTATGGCTTAATGTCTCTATTTATTGAATTTAGAAATATATATAGAAACTAGCTGAAAGCAGGGCAGTCTTCATATATTCAAATTCGTAACGAATTCCTACATATCGCCAAGACTGTGACTATACAGCATGCCTTATATAAATCAAATTGTAATTTATAATTTGAATTTGTAAAGAAAATATTCATAAACTTGTGCTTAAAAATGTACATAATAAAGTTACAGAATTATTTCAAATTCTAAGGAAATTGCAAAACATAATTTGAAATGTACTTAATTCTAATGGGAGGGGTTCTTGTAAACTTCTTGAGCCGAATTCGTGCTCACCGAAACTACCTACTTTTGACCCGAGCGGAATTCAGGATTTATGTTCGGAGGGTGGTTGACCGTGAGCGGAGTTCGTGTACGCCCAATCCCATACCATTTACGCACCTGCGGAGTAGTAAGATTTAGAATCCTCTGGGCCAGGAGCTGAGGCTTCGCATTGTTCTAAGGATTAGTCCTAATTTCTCTAAATATAAAGTCTTAAGAAATAGAATAAAAGATATCTAAATGACTTGCGCGAAGCATTGTTAGAGTATATCCTTGCCTTACGTCATTATGAAGTTTTAGATTAACGAATAGACTAGAGAAAAGGGATATGTATGTTTTAGCTAGCAAAGTCTTTTTTTAAATAAATGTTATATTTTTTCAACATTTCTCATTCTTTTTTCAATTGGTTATTTTTGTCTCTAATGAGCCGAAAAGTGAGGAAGTTTAGAAGTCTACTTTTTAATTTTGAATTTTTTTCATACTCTTTTTGTGGAAAATTATTCATGATAAAGTGGATTTCTGTTTCGATCTTAATTTTAAATTATTAAATAGAGACACTAAACAAATGATTCGTTCTAATATACAGGGTTTTGACTTATGAAAGTTCTCTTTCAATTGAGTCAATGTTATTTTAACTCAATTTCTTGAAAGAAATCTTTTTATTATAAAAGTCTTTGTAAGAAAAATGCATTAAATAGTGCAATTTTAGACATAGATAAAACATTTTTTGGATTATTACTTTTTCCTATTCGTGGAATTTGTAATGGTCTAAATAGATTGGTTTGAATCACCCAAAAACAGTAGACCTGGGCACTATGGTCTTTTCTTTTTTAATATTCATAATTTACTTATTTCCAGGTTATATATATATATATATATATATATGTATATATATAAATGTAAAATGTTTATATTTATACATGATATATGTTTGGAATAATTTTAAAAAATCTTCCCGGTACTTATTTGAAAATAAGGTACCCAATGGGATGTACATACTGCACCAATTTGGTAATCACCAAGATACTTATAAAAAATAAGTTTTTATATGTACCCTTGTTGCCTATAACCAAAGGTATTCTAAGGAAGATGCCATATATGAAAGATATGAGCATAATTTTCCATTATGTACCAATGAGTACTTTTATAATTTTTCTATTTATACTTTAAACAATTTTCTACTTATGTTTTTATTTTCAGATTATTTTTGAAATCTTATTTTTGTGTTCATTTCTGAATAATTATTAATGATTTTTGAAACTATTTCTTATATTTTATGTTTTTTCTCAGATTTGTAATGCAAATTTTTCTGTAACATTTGCATTCTATTATGATTTGGGTTATTTTCATGAGGTTCGGTGAAAACTATATCACTTGCCCTGACAAACGAATAGCTATAAAAATCAAAAGGGTCTTTTCTTTCTTTCTTTCTCTCTCCCTCTTTTTCTCTCACTAAAAAGTGGGAGGAAACGATTTCTAAAATGCCCATGCTTTGAGAGTTTTCGAGTTAAAAAATTAGTTTAGTTTGCTTCGGTGCTCTTACTACGTCACTCGTGACTTTATACATTTCGCATCGTGCATTCGTTTTTCTAATTTAATGTTTTGATTTTATACAAATAAAATTTTAAATTAAAATTTTTCAAGTGTTTTTAAAGAATTTTAAAATAACTTTAGAAGTTACTTCTTATAGAACAATTAAAATGTGTTAAAAAAATTTTTAAACAGTGCTTTCCGGAATATGACAACAAAATAAGAATACATAAAATTGGGATTTCATCAAAGGACAAAAATACAGGGAGTTAAAAGAAAATTTTTTTGAAAAATAATTGAGAAAATTATATATAAAATTGGCAAACATTTTTGTTTAAAAAAAAATGTGAAATTGATTGTTTCTACTGATCAATATGAATTTTAATTACAGAATTGAATTTTGAGATGAGGGTATTAATATGATGGATGGACCTGCGGAAAATATCCAACATTTTTAATTTTGATTATAAAGAGAGAATTTAAGGAAGTGTTATTTGAAGAGAGAGAGGGAAACAAAGTTATCAATTTAAAGAAGGACCTCTCAAGATATAACATAGTTTGTGATAGAGTCATCAATTAGGTTAAAGTATTTTCTTTAACTAAATAATTTAAAAAAATTTATTTCTCATCAAAAACAATCAATTCCTCAATAAATAATTTTGTTTTTTACATTAAACTTAAGTAATTCAGATTCAACACGAAGTATAAGAAATATATATTTTTTACAGGTATATGAATTACTCATACCTTTAGTTATCCAATAAATAATTCCCTGATGAGGAGGTTTAAATTGACCTCGAAACATGTTGGTCCCTTGGTAGTATAAAAAAGACGGATAAAGGAAAAAGTGAGAGGTTGGTTTTTGGTTGACTTTTTCAATATTTCTCCCTCTTTTTTCAATTGGTTCTTTTTGTCTCTAATGAGCTGAAAAGTGAGGTAGTTTAGAAGTCTACTTTTTAATTTTGAATCTTTTTCATACTCATTTTGTAGAAAATTATTCATGATAAAGTGGATTTCTGTTTCGATCTTAATTTTGAATAGAGAATCTCACTTTTTCTCTTAAGCCAACCCTTCACTTAATTAAAAATCGAGAAATAAATTATACGCGGCAAGTAACAACCGAAATTAACAATTAATTAGTTAACGGCTATAAATTGCCGATAACAACACACCCACACACACACAACCGCTGCTTGATCAAGCTGTAGCCGAAGATGAAGCGACATTAAGACCAACCGCAGAAAGTAGGCACCTTCTGAAAGATGATTGCAATTTCAGTACAAGGAGGATCAACATCAAAGTTCCTCTTTAGCCCCAAGATCTGCTGAAATGGATGCCTCCCTTCGTGTAGATATCTAGCAAGAGTCCGACCTCTGGACCATCAATTGCTCAGTTTATGATGCTGCGAGAACTTTGGCTGATTCAAATCGAAGGCTAAAACCGACGATGGATCAAAAGACCAAAAGACGCTTGCATCAACTGAACAAGAAAATTGGATGGGCAAGACAGAATGCGCCCCGTGTTCAATGTGTGATAGACTACATAACATCTGGTAGACAGTTTACGGAAAGGGTTAGACAGTTCGCCCAAGACCTAAGGATCTTGAATCACACACTAAACAAGTCAAAGCTGCTGACAATCAAACAGCATATTGTTGACAAAATACGGCTGTTATCTGACGCAAGGAGGAGAATACAGAAGAGCGAGAGATAGATCAGGGAGAATCAACAGTTTCTCGCTGACCCATCGCGCCTCTTCAGCGATCTCCCTGTTTCTGTAAAAAAAATCCACCCAAGCCCAAGGAGGGCTTCAAGGAGTTTTGCGACAACCTTATAAAATCTGAGGAGGAATGTCCATCAGTCACTGCCGAAGAGGTGAAAAAAGCACTTAGAGGCACGAAGAACTTTTCCGCTGCTGGAACAGATTGTATCAAGAACTTTTGGTGGAAGAAGTTTACTTTTATACACCAACATCTGGCCCGCATATTCACCTCATATTTAAAGTCGGAGACGCCCATTCCGCAGTGGCTGGTGTTAGGACGCACTATACTCCTGCCGAAAAAAAGGCAATTTGTCCAACCCAGAGAATTACAGGGCCAATAACTTGTTTGAACACACTGTATAAGACAGCTTACAGCTTACAGTTTACAGCTGTCCTAAACAACAGGATTGTTCGACTAATTGAGCCTGTATGGCGAGAGATGTACGAACAACGTGGCTCGAAAAAAGGTGTAGCAGGCTGTCGAGAGAACCTGCTAATTGACAGGTGTATCTCTAAAGACGCTGCAGCCCATCAGCGCGTCCTGTCAACGGCCTGGATTAACTAGCGGAAAGCTTTCGATTCAACCTTTCATAGACTTATCATCTGTCTGTTGGAAAACTTGAAGGTACATCCACACATAGTGAGATGCATAGAGAGATTGATGCCTCCATGGAAAACTAGATTTACTATCTCATCCGGAAATTATCGTCTGATAACGAACAACGTCACCTTCCAGAGGGGCGTCTTTCAAGGTGATACCATGAGCCATTTGCTGTTTTGCATCACACTTCTGCCTCTTATCTCTCGCACTACGAAGTTCTCCTGGATACCTCTGTGGCGTCACTAATCAGCGCGAGCATAAGGTCAATCATGTATTTTATATGGATGACCTGAAGATGTATGCCTCTGGTAAAAGCAAACTTCAATCTGCTATAAATATCGTCAAGAACTACACAGGAGAGATTGGATTGGACTTTGGTTTGGACAAGTGAGCCAAAATTCGTCTGAAGAAAGGAAATATTTCTGGCGTTCCCAAGGACCCTGAGCTTGTGGATGTAAGTGTTATTAGACATCTTAACACTGGAGAGACCTATACATACCTGAGCGTGCCTCCAAACCGCATTCAGGACGTAACATCAGTGAAGAAGTCTCTCCGAAGCAGATACAAGCATCTTCTTCGACAGATTTGGTCTTCCAATCTGTCGGCGTTGAACAAGGTATCTGCGACTAACATGCTTGCCGTCCCGGTTCTACTCTACTCGTTTGGGGTGGTTCAATGGACGAAGAATGAGCTTAAGGCCCTTGAAGTCACCACACGTAAGATCATGCATATGCATAAAAGCTTGCATATCAATTCGTCAGTTCCGCGATTATACATTTCATGCCGTCAAGGCGGACGCGGACTTCTGAATCCTCAGTGTCTTCATAACCGAATTGTTCTAAGTACAGCTTATATCGTTGCTAATGGCAGAGATCCGCTCCTAAAAATGGTCAGGAATCACGAGATGATTGGCGAAGAAGCGTTCCTTTACAAAGCCGCGGAGCAAGCGGCCGAGACCCTTGGCCTGAATTTTAACATCAGAAGTGAGGAAAGTGCATTACTCCATCTAGATGCCTCACGTCTAAAAGCCGAAGTAAAGAAAGCAGAGGTTGGAAAATTTCACCTAGAGCTATTCGACAAGCATGGAATTCGGACAATTCGGACAATTCGGAATGCACGGAAACTTTTACCGAAATGTAGAAAAGTAGAACTTGTCAAAGGAGCAAACTTTTGCTTTCCTCAAATCATCAGGGCTCAATTCAAGTACAGAGGGTTTTATTTTTGCATGCCAGGACGGTGTCATTTCCACCTTAGCATACCGCGCCCGCACTTTATGTCAAGAAGTTCCCAGTGATAGGTGCAGAGCGTGTCATGCACACGCTGAGTACCCAGAACACATACTATCTGGGTTGCCGACCCACGCAGGAACGACGTACATCTATAGACATAATGCGGCCCTAAGAGTACTTTATTACCATCTTTGTCGCTCTTACGGTGTTGGTCGAGACCCTGCCCTGTCGAACGCTCCAAGGGATATAGAGTCAATTGTCCGAAACGAGAATAGCCAAATTTTCTGGAACTACGATTTTCGGGCAGCAGTCTCCGTTGCTCACTCGAGACCTGACATTGTTCTCCAAGACATCGAGAAATGAACTATATTCGTGATCGAATGCTCGGCTCCGTCCGAATATAATATCACTGCAAAGGAGAAAGAAAAGAAGGAGAGGTATCAAGATCTTAAGAGAGAGCTGCAAGGACTGTACCCAAAGTATTCAATGCGAGTAATTGTCCTTGTGATTGGTGCTCTCGGAGGTGCGAAACTATCACTGGTTCGTAACCTTAAAGCCGTACCCGCGTGCCAAAAATATGCCAAGGCACTAGCGAGATGGATGCAGAAAGCTGTCATCCTTGGGGGGCCGCTTCTTGTCCTCAAGACACACGAGGGTCTCGCCAGCCTGTCGTTGTGATTTCGTCATATCCTGTGACCACCCATCTCACGGTTGTGAGACGTCGCCATAGGTGTGATTTACCGCGGTTCTACTGGGGGCTATTGACATTTTTTAAATGGCGGTTGCTCTTAGTGGAACCATGCGGTGGTTGTTTAACTATTTTTTTAAATTATATATATATATATATATATATATATATATATGTCGTAGGCATTAGGGCGAATACGGCATTAGGTTTAATGCCCGGGGAATAGTCCTAATGCAGGCACGGAGATGAATCTACCTGCGCCGACCTTTCTTTCGTCTAATTCCCTGAACTCAAGGTGGCACTTAGTCCTCTGCATGCACTCACGGCTTATTGCCAAAGTATAACATGGGCAATAAGACGAATTTCATTTTTAATCAATAACTATTACACATTTGAAATCAGAAAAATTCTATATCCATTGGTCAATGTATTATAAAAATGGTAAAATAAAAATAATGTTATGCATTTTCAAAAGTTTCCTCACTTTTTTCCTTCCGTCATTTTTAGAATACACCGAACAGTAGATATAGCATTTTTCTGATTTAAAGTAAATATTACGTCATTGATTTAGAATGAAATAAGTTTAATTTCCCAGGTTATTTTATTGAAAATTCAATTATTTAATTGAAAAGTTATATATTTTCGTTATTATATATTCAACTGTCTTACAAAAATCCATCTTTTTGACTTGAAAAATCAACTTTTTTGTTGAAAATTCGTCTCTGATGCTTGATGATTCATCTTTATTGGTTGAAAATTCACCTTTTTGTTGGAAATTCGAATAATTGCTTGAAAATTCATGTATTTTGTATAAAATTCGTCTTTCTTTTTTAGAAAATTTATCCTCTGGATTGAAAATTCATGTTTTTGTTTTAATTGAAAATTAATCTCTTTTACTAGAAATTTGATCTTTTTTGGTTATGTTTGTCTTTTGGTTGAAATATTAATTAATTTATATATAATATTATAATTTATTTATTTGTTTGAAGATTCATCATCTTAGTTGAAATTTTTTTTTTTCTAAATAAAAATATTATTTCAAAAATTATTTTTTTTGTTTGCAAATCAACAGTTTTAACGGAAAGTTTAACTATTCAATTTTTCTTTAAAAATGTATAATTTTTATTTTATGGTTGAAAATTGATCCATTTTGTTGAAAATTCTTCTTTCTTATTTTTGAAAATTAATGCTTTTGACTACTACAATTATCTGATGTCGGATAACTTTCATCCGACTCCCAATAAAAATTATCGGTCTTCGGATAATCGTAGCTTTCATTTGTTTGCAACGATTTCATCTAACTTCAGATAAATATCTTTGGGATTTACTGTGAATGTATTATAATTGATTTAAAATTAAATTAATGTATTTTGTTGAAAATTCATTTTTTCGGTAGAAAATTATTCTCATTGGTCAAAAATTCATCTTGTTAATTAAAGAATCAACTGATTGGTTGAAAATTCGTCTATTTTATAGAAAATTTAATTATTTTGCTACAAATTTAATCTCTTTGGTTTTAAAATGCAACTGCTCGCTTCAAAATTAATAATATGTTTTCGTTCAGGATTCATCTATATTGTTAAATATTTGTCTATTGGTTGAAATATTAACTATTATATTTTTCGTCAAGAATTAATCTTTTTTGTTAAAAATTCAACTACTTGGTGGAAAGTTGAACTGCTTTGTTAACAACTAGTTTATTTGGTTGAAGATCCATCATGTATTTTAAAAATATTTCTCAATTTCCCACAATTCTTTCATTTTGCTTCCTCATAGAGGAAGCTTTGTAATGGTAACATTTTCAAAAAATGTCTAATACAATGTTCTAAGCAATTGTCCGGATGTATGTATGTGTGTGGATGTATGTGGATGTGTGTGTGGATGTCACGTTTTTTTGTGAACATGATAACTTGAACACGAAACTCGTTGGTTTTAATTTAGCATTTCAGCATGATGTCATGGGGATGCAAACCACTTTTTGGAGAAAATATTCTAAACGTAAAAGTAAGTCATACATACAAGAATAGCAATAATTGTCAAGTGTAGAATGTATTTTCTCAGTCATGTTCCATTCTTTGTTGATTGACGACCTTTCAGTGTTAAGAAATAATATAATCAAAATTTAGGTTCAGCGTATCAGATCGATTTGATCAGAAACGGGTACTCTAGCCTTGAATTTCGGATAGTTGATTGTATGTCGTATAACTGCAAGGTCTTCAACCGATAAAAGGATGAAACAGAATTGCGCAAATGCATTCTACACTTATTGTACTATTTCATGGAAATGTTATATTAGGTCACGCCTTACGTCAACAAAAACAGTGATGCATGCTGTGATGCTGACGGACCGCGACTTTTTCAAAACCGAGCATGTGCCGAAAAACGCGAGTCTATTTAAAATTACAAAGTAAACTTGTAATATTACATTATTAATAAATTATTTAAAGAAATTAGCTATTTCTTAGATTCAATTTAATTAGTTTTTTAGAAGTGAAAACTTTTTTAAAATATTGATATGTAATATTATTGATAGTATTTATTTATTTCAAATAAACCCGCACTTTTCGGCACATGCGCAGTTGAAAAAGCTGCTTACAGCGCGGGCATCGATAAAGGCCGGGACAGCCAATGAGCGTCGCTTGACCGGGCGACCCCTCAAGAGTATGCAGAACTATCCTTGCATGCATGGTTCTACAAGGCCGAACTAACCCTTTCCCTAGCTGCTCGTGGGAACAACAATGACACCACCAAACCACCAAAAAGTTGTAGATGCGATTCAAGACAATCGAACGCGCCGAGCACACGACAATGGGTCGGCAAGCAGTGCCTAACACCCTAGAGTTCGAGGGGCTGAAAATAGCTTAGATGGAAACACAACGACGAACCGGCGAAATGCCGCATTCAAAGGAAGAATCAACTGAAGGATTGCTTGCTAGACTTTTACGGTGCCAACATTATCCCTGTTCACGGAACTTTATGGCGCGTATGCACACTCTTGGGTGCCAGAAACACCCAGAGCTTCAACACGTTTCGCATTAATCATCGCTAAATCAAGTCGCCTAACTCTCGAAAAAAGGACACGTACGGGGAGCGCTTCCCCAACCGCCGCATGAACAAGCCGCAGAAGAAGAGGAAGGAGCTACATTAACCCTTTAAAGGCCACTGTTAGAGCTGCGCAACGTACACTATTTTCGATTTTCTTAATTTTCAGGTAACGAGCTTAGAATTCCGCAAAATAAATGCATGCATCAGATCAAAGTGGACTATTCCGCATTTCGTAAGGTGGTTTGAGTTATTTTACACTTAATAGAATCCGAGGAAATGGGAAAAATTAGAAAAAATTTTTTTTGCAAAAATCGAACAGGAAACGACCATACATTTCTGAATTTTTATTTGACGGGATCAAGGCTTGCCCGTTAAAGGGTTAAGACCAACCGCGGAAAGCAGGCACCTCTTGAGAGATGATCCCTATTTCAGGACAAGCAGGAACATTAATATCCAGGTTCCTACTAAGCCCCAAGAACTTGGCTGGAATGGATACCTCCCTTAGCGAGGATACCTCGGAAGACTCCGACCTCTGGACCATCAATTGTTCACTTTATGGTGCTGCGAGAGCTTTGGCTGAATTAAATCGAAGGCTAAAACAGACGACGGACCAAAAGACCAAAAGACGCTTGCATCAACTGATCAAGAAGATTGGATAGGCAAGACAGAATGTGTCCGTGTTCAGTGAGTGATTGACTACATATAGTGATGGGCACTGCTCGGCCTGACTGTGGTAATACCTGACCTGACCGGTAATGTCCGGTCATGACGGTAAAAGTTGGTAAAACGCAGTCAGACCCAAATATCTCAATCAGGAAAGTTTTTTTATATAAAAAAGTGGTATATTTGTTAGGACATACCCTACGGTAAACTTATACAAAAAGTTTTTTTTTGTTACAAATGTTCCAGTTATTCTCAAAGTTATAAAAATGCGAAAAAACTGAGCACAGCAGACCACACTTTTGACAGTTTCGCGCGAGTTTCGAGGGGAATTTGAAAATGACACTTTACAAATTGACAAATTACATTGAAAATCTGTTGCATTTACTGAGTTATATTTTTAAAATAATATTTAGTAGTATGCTAAGTTCTTTTGAATATAATTTCAATGAATATAACACTTAAAAATGAAGTTAAGTACTGTGTATCGTATAGGTTATATTCCTTAAATGAAAATACTGTTTTTTGTCTTTAAATAAAATGAAATTGATACCTAATTATTATGAATTTAGAATTATGAGTAATTTGTGTAAATGATTTATTATTTGTTATTATTTATATGTGAAGGAATTCAATAAGGCAATTATTATAATTAAAAAAATGGGGACAATACAAATAATAACAAATAATACATTATTTACACAAATTACTCATAAATCTGAATTCATAATAATCAGATATCAATTTTATTTTATTTAAAGACAAAAAAAACAGTATTTTCGTTTAGGGAATATAACCTATAGTCCTATACGATACACAGTACTTAACTAAATGTTTAAGTGTCATGTATATTGAAATGTTATTCAAAATAACTTAGCACACTACTAACTATTATTTTTAAAATATTACCTAATAAATGCAACAAACTTTCAGGTAATTTCCCAATTTGTAAAAACCCATTTTCAAATTCTCCTAGAAACTCGCGCGAAACTGTCAAAAGTGTCGTCTGCTATGCTCAGCTCTTTGGAATTTTTAATACTGTGAGAATAACTGGAACATTTAGAACCGAAAAACTTTCTGTACAAGTTTAGCATAGGGTATATCCTAACAAATAAACCACTTTCCTCTATAAAAAAACCTTTTCTGGTAGAGATATTTGGGTCTGACCGCGTTTTACCAACATTTACCGTCATGGCCGGTCAGGATTGGTTATGACTGTGAAATACCGAGCAGCGCCCATCACTAACTACATAACATCTGGTAGAACGTTCACGGAAAGGGTTTGAGAGTTCGCCCAATAACTGAGGATCTACCATCACACACTGAACACGTCAAAGCTGCTGCCAATCAAGCAGCACATTTTTGACAAAATACGGGTGTCATCTGGCGCAAGGAGGAGAATACAGAAGATGGAAAGATGAGTCAGGGAGAATCGACAGTTTCTCGCTGACCCATCGCGCCTCTTCAGCGATCTCGCTGTTTCTGTCAAAAATCCACCCAAGATCAACGAGTAGAGACTTTTTGGAGAGAAGTATGCAGAATCCAGAAAAGACTAGAGTTGGTAGAAGATACTGATAATATCATCCGCTTCAAGGAGTGTTGCGACAACCTCATAAAAACTGAGGAGGAATATCCACCAATCACTGCCGAAGAGGTGAAATAAGCACTTAAGGGCATGAAGAACTTTCCCGCTGCAGGACCAGATGGTATCAAGAACTTCTGGTGGAAGAAGTTATCTTCTACACACCAACATCTGGCTCAAACATTTACCTCATATTTAAAGTCGGAAACGCCCATTTCGCAGTGGCTGGCATTAGGAGGCACTATACTCCCACCGGAAAAGGGCACTTGTCCAACCCTGAGAATTGCAGGTCAATAATTTGTTTGAACAGGCTGTATAAAATCTTAACAGCTGTCCTAAACGACAGGATTGTTCGAAGAATTGAGCCTGCGTGGAGAGAGATGTATGAACAACGTGGTTCGAAGAAGGTGTAGCAGGCTACCGAGAGAACCTGCTAATTGACAGGTGCGTCTCAAAAGACGCATCATCTCATCAGCGCGTCCTGTGAATGGCCTGGATTGACTACCGGAAAACTTTCGGTGCAACCTCTCATAGACTTACCATCTGTCTGTTGGAATGCATGAAGGTTTATCCACACATAGTGGGATGCATAGAGAGATTGATGCCCCTTTCGAAAACTCGATTTAATATCTCGTCTGAAAATTGTGTGACAATGAACAACTTCACTTTCCAGAGGGGCATCTTTTGCTTCCCAATTCTGCCTCTAACCCTCGAACTACGAAATTCTCCTGGATACCTCTGCTGCTAGGAAACTTCTACTTGCTTTAAATATCGTGAAGGAGTACATAAGCGAGATTGATACTGACTTTGGATTGGAAAAGTGTGCCACGATTAATCTGAAGAAAGGAAAGATTCCTGGCGTTTCCGATGACCCTGAGCTTATTAGTCTAGGAGCCGGGGGGGGGGGGGGGG
>CAKNXH010060057.1:6338-51946 GCA_932178445.1 Andricus quercusramuli | reverse complement strand
ATATGGGCATTTCCGCGGAAAGTGTCATTTTCTCAACAAAACAAAAGTTCCAAAACAAATCTTCAGGCACACATTTCAAATTTTTTTCCTACATTCTAAATACATATAGAAACGCATATTTCATCATAGTCAATATTTTTGAGTATACGCGCAGTTTGCTCAAAATATTGAACTTAGTATGTCCATAAGCCTAATTGAATTAATGATATTTTAGGAATGGAAGATCAAGGACGGTTTGTTCTTTTTAAATTCTCAGAATGCTTTCTAGTATTGTGTAAATCACCATCTTCATGAATGGAAACATATAACGAGTATCTGCAAATAAATAGTCGGGACATTATTTGGTAAATTCGGAACTTTATTACTAATGATTCTTTTTCTATTGTGCTCAGCTTTCTTTTAAGCTTCTGATTGACCTGTGTTGCTTGGTTTTGCCTTTTTCGCAGTAAAAACTACCAAGTCATATTATTTTTGTTTAACAATTATATAAATAAATATTCCATAATATAATGAACTTATTATCTGATAATATTTACAATTAATTACTTTGAAATTCGTCCGAAACTACGATCACGTTAAATATTTTGTAAAAAATATATAAATCTTTAGTTGTAATTTTAGTAACAAAAAGCACCAGTCACTTGAAGAAACACATACAAGTATATATTTTATTATATAAACGCAAATTATATGGATAATTTGATTTAACACTGAAATCTTTAGTTCAATCATTGGTTAAAATTTTTTTTTCTTCCACACAAACTAGTTTTAACAAGTATAGACAGCGTCTAGCCTGATGGTGAGGAGAAACATTGCACTTAAGGCGAAAAATTTCAAACCCAGAGGAATACATACTTATTCTCTAAGTTCTATTAAACATACAAAATTATGTTACGTAATAAATGTAAAAATTGTATTATATTATATTATAGATATTAATATTATAATTCGCTAATATAGATACAATATAATATATTATACAGGGTACTCTAAAAGTATGGGAACAGCAAAATATCTTGGTAGCGAACCATTTTCGGAGAATACGACCAACACAAAAGTTGGCATTTTCGACGCCCGATCGAATGGTCACCTTGACCTTTACCTTCACTGTCATTTCAAGGTGAAATTGATTTCATTGATTAGAAGACCCTATTTTTTACCCCAGGAACTGAGAGAGCGGAAAATTTTACGTTTAGATATGAGCTTGACCAATCGGAAATTTGAGCTTGGAAGGTCATGGCAAGGTCGAACAACGTACAAATGGATGACTCGCAGGCATGCATTTTCGAAGAAAATATCCAACTCAAGAGTTGTAGCATCTTTGACGCATGATTGAATGGTAATCTTGACCTTGAACTTCATGGCCATTTCAATTTGAAATTGATTTTTTTTTAATGTAAACCTCTATTTTTGATACCGGGATCTGATAGTGCGGAAAATTTCACGTCCAGATATGACCATCACCAATCGAAAATTTGACCTGGGAAGGTCAAGGTCACCAATCGATCGGGGATTGAAAATGCTACAACTCTTGCGTTGGACATATTCTCCAAGAATGCATGCCAGTCGAGTCATCCTGCTGTACGTTATTTGACTTTGCCATGACCTCGAAATGACAGTGAAGGTCATGGTCAAGGTCAAGGTCAACGTCACAATCCGATCAGGCGTCAAAAATGCTACAACTTTTGTGTTGGTCATATTCTGAAAAAATGGTTCCCTTCCAAGATATTTTGCTGTTCCCATACTTTTAGAACACCCTGGATAATAATATTACTGTTTCTCTCTCTGATTTTACTCAAATAAAATTGAATGGAAATTATATTGGGATGTATCACGAAAATATACTTTCAATAAAGTGAGCAAATGAAATTGTGTTTAACATTTAATTCAATTTTGTTATTTAAAATTGTTTAAAAATTGTTTTAAATCTATTTTTTCATCATTAAACTATTATTTTTAATATATTACTTACAAGAAACATTAGAAATACTTTATCGAACTCTTGACTAATGCAGCTTGTTAGACAAGGGTTAACTTATTGTAATAATGATAGATTTATCTGTCAAAAAATGTATTTAAAAATTACTTTTCATTTTGTATTTTTACGAAAATAATGTTAGTTGGCGAGAAACTTTAGGCCTTTCAAATATAAAAACCTCTTTGTTCCAAAAATATATTTAAACGAGTAATTTTATAGAAAAAAAGTAATATTTTACCACTATTTACCTGATTTTTGTAATATTTCAAAATATTCTAATTTAAAAAAAAAAAAGACAAAAGTTATTTCTTTCAATGAAATGGAATTTTTTGTTGACATGTAACTTTTGATGAGAAGCGATTTATACATATTTTAACTTTGATTTTTACGAAATGTATATTCTTTTCGAGGCACATAATTTTCCTTGCGGGGACGTTTTTTGGCCACCGAAATACAGAAAAATCTGAATAAAATTTTATCTTATATTGATGCGCGCGATTTTTACAGCTGCTGGTCCTGCAGTGGACATTTTAGCCTTAAATTGGACATGACTTTTGCGCGTACTGCGTTATTAACTTTATCCATGGTGAACTTCTTCGGCCCAATATACTGTTTAATTTTCGTAAGCATAGAAAAGTGTGCTTCAAATATTCTTGGAGTAAAGTACGATGATGGAGTGGACATTTTTTCCCCAAATTCCAAATGTTCGATATTTGAATGTGTGATACTTCGATAATTTTAGAAGCACACCTTTTTTCTTTATATGGTGACGACCGGGCACCCAAATTCAAATATAAAATCGAAATATTTTTGACCTGGGTAGTTGCGCGCACTTTCCACAAGTACAGGCCTTGGAGCGGACATTTGATTGTAAAAGCAGTGGCACGACTTTGAGATTTTTTTGCTGAGTGAGAAATCAAAGCAGAATGTGAAATCCATGAAATTTTAGTAGCCTATGGTCCATTGAACCAACATGATTTTTCTCAGAATTTTCAAACATCTTTTTATGACGGTATTGTAATGACTATAAGCTTTCGTTTCTATTTCAGGGAGTCTGCCTGTAAATTTTTATGCAATATAACTTATATTTTAAGTGTTCGTTTGCGTATAATATCACGGTAACAGAAAAATGACACCTTCCGTGGAAACACTCATATACATATATACTTCACAGAACTGAATATTATTTACCTTATCTCTGCACCATGTTCTAACACGACCCTGCTTCTCCTTAATCTCGTGTGTGACTTTGTGTCCCAGCCAAGCAGCCCCAATATGTGGACCCAGAAGTGTCATAGGTGTCTCATTCTGGAAATTTGGAACGTCCAACGAAGCTCCATGATGCACTAAGGTCAATATCGCAGTATTGTTCTTGGCGATGATTGCCCAATGTAAGGCTGTATTTCCGTGTAAATTATCAGTTAAAGAATGCGACGCACCCAATGTGAGAAGAAGACGTGTAGGATCCAGGCTGCAAAAGCTTTCCCATTGAACCAAGTCCACTTTACATATATTTTTGTAACATATTAGGAAATGATTCTAGTTATGATCCAAAGATAGCGTATTATGGTTGCGATCGGAATGAGAAACAAAAATTTGGAGCATTGTCAGATATGAATTAAACAAATGAGTCTTAATAGTGTAAACAGATTTATGATTTAAAAAAAAGAGTAAACAGTTAATAACCAGCATCAAGCGGAAGAGGATTATTTGATTATCTAATTGCAAGACTCTTGTACCTCATTCCAAATGTGTACGTAACGGTAAGACTTGCCAATAATTTTTAGTTAATTGCTGGTGAAAAAATGGACGAAAATAAAGAGGTTCAAACTGTAAGAAGAATGTAATACCTGTTAACTTTATAAGCGCTCCACATAAGGGGGGTCATCGCACTCCTGTCTGGCATATTAGGGTTGACTCCTTTGGCGACTAGATAAGCGACTATGGCTGTATGGCCGAACTGTGCAGCCAAATGTATGCAAGAGGAACCTTCGCAGTCCCTTAAAGTTGGATCAGCTCCAGCCCTCATTAATATCACAACTGTTGACAAGTGACCTTGCCTAAAATGAAAGCCTGATTTTATAACTGATAAATGCATAAACTATTCTTCACGCTTACACTACTTGGGTGCTGAAATTTAATTTGCAATTACGATTTCCATAGAATCACTCATCATTTTTGTGAATGCTTGGAAATATTAATCAGGTGACTTTACGAATATGTACCGTAATTAGCTTATTCAAACATACCTTGTCGCCCAGTGCAGAGGCGTGGAAGCAAGTTCTCCACCAATAGCATCGATAATTGCACCTTTGGCGATAAGGTATTTGACTATTTCTTTGCGATTATTTATCGCAGCCCAGTGCAATAGCGTAACTGTTTCACTATCGGGCTGATTTACATCCGCCCCGGCGTCCACCAATTCCGTAACTCGTTCTAAAGCGCCATACTGTAAATCGATCAATTTTTAATACCTATAGGCCAGGCGGCAGAGCAAAAAAATGGTCATTTTTGAAATTAATTCCAACTAAAGAAATTATGGGTTTAAAATGTTCTTTGTGTCAATATGGGGACAGAGGCTGACACTTGTGGCCGCTAGGGTCGCTAGTTCGCGTGGAGATACACAAGATGACGGTTCCAACGGTTGTAATGTCTGCTATTCAAATTATATCAGACCTTCTTCACGTAGCGTTAAGGTGTTAGCTTAAAGCTTCCCAAATAACAAAAAACTAAGGAAACTGTAGAAAATGCCTTGTGCCCTGCGTATAAGGTATATCTCCAGTCACGGTAGTCCAAAGTGGATTTATGCCAGGAAGATCATGTACGGATCAGATATTTAGCCTAAGACAGGTCGCAGAAAAAACTTTGAGAGTAGGAAAGAAAGTCTTCTGTGCATTTATCGATCTAGAAAAACCATTCGACACGCTGAATAGAAGTAAACTTTGGGAAGTCCTTAAAGAGTATGGAGTGAATGGAGGGCTCCTACAAGCAATAAAAACAATATATACAGGTAGTAAAGCGAGTGTAAGGGTAAATGGGAAAAAGAGTGAATGGTTCGATATTATACAAGGCGTGAAACAAGGATGCGTTATGTATGGCTATTTATCATATTCATGGATAAGTGTCTTAGAACTGCCCTCTTCGACGAAAAAGGTGTAGATCTCGAAACCGTCAAGGTACGTGGGTTGGCTTTCGCGGATGACAAGATTGTTATGGCAGAATCAGTCGAAGACTTGCAAAGAATGTTGAATAAACTTAATACAAGCATGAAGAACATGGACCTCAAAATTAACGTGAATAAAACGAAAGTCATGGCGTTTGAGGGAAAAAGTGAGAAAACAATATGCAACATAGTCCTAAATGATGAGAAATTAGAACAAGTTGACAAGTACGTATATCTAGGTAGTCTATTCACTAACCACGGAAAAATAGATGGGGAATTAGATAGGCGCATAAATAAGGGTAAGCAGGTTATCGGTAGAGCAAGGTCCATCCTCACAAATAAAAACATATCAAAAAAAGCTAAAATGGCCATACATAACTCTATTTTCGTACCGACTGTACTATACGGTAGCGAGACATGGACCTGTCAAGAAAAGGACAGGAGTAAAATCAACGCGATCGGCATGAAACCTCTGCGCATAATATGCGGGAAAACACTGATGGACAAAGTACGAAACGAGACAATCCTCAAAGAATGTGGTACAGGGGAGACACTAGTTGACATATGGGAAAGAAATCAGCTAAGGTGGTTCGGACATCTTGAAAGAATGAAAGATGAACGACTGACCAAGCAAGTGTATAAAGGTAAAGTAAATGACAAAATGCCCAGAGGTAGACCGCCGAAAGAATGGTTAGAATCTGTGAATGAGACACTAATACAAAGAGACATAAGAAGCCATAGAAATACAAGAGCCTGCATACAAAAATGCATGGACGTGAATGAAGCTAGAGTAGTATGCCAGGACAGAAATGTGTGGCGACAAATAGTTTATAAACAGAGTGACAATAGAGTGAATAATGCCTGAAACAAAGACCTTGGATACTAATGGGCCCAAGTGGGGAACCATACATAACAATTTTGTGAGGCTCCTCACTTGGGGTGATCGCTAGAGAGATTGATCAGCAACCTGGGTCGGAGCAGTGTTGCGGAGTGAACGTGTCATTTATGTAAATAACACGAGAACTCCAGATCAATCTAAAACATTTATACATAACACCTACATACCCATCCACCCTATACCCATACACCGATCAACCTCATACCTATATACCTATTTCACTACTTTCCAACCGAACAAGTCACGCCTACCCCGGAAGGGAAAAGGCTTAATGGTATAATAATAATAATAATAATAATAATAATAATAATAACGGTGCTGCCCTCTAAGCCAGTGGTCGGCAAACTTTTTGCTCACTTTTCAGGTCTGGGCAGGCTCGACCCGGCTTAATTTTTTCTGCTACTTTCCGGTCGGCTCACGGAGCTCAGTGCGGGTGCGCTCACCCCGAAGGGTGTCCTTTGTCCACAGGCAGGTCAAAGTGAGAAAATTTAAAAACTTTTAATTTTTCAACTAGCGATTTCAAAATAGTATAATCAGCATCTACGAATTTTTCCGATTCCAATGATATATTAGTTGCCTAAGAAATTTGAAAATTTGAAGGAGTTTAATATCAAAAAACTTCAGCTCAATATTCAATTTAATACTAAATGCTTCTCAAATTGTCAACCTTTATAGACAAATTACATATCGTTGAAATCGGAAAAATTCGCAGATTCCAAAAATATTATTTTCAAATCGCTAATTGCAAAATTAACGATTTTACCACTGCTCTAAGCTGAGCTTGACAAATCGCCGTACCTAATCGCTAATTGTCAGTAAGATCAATATTAATTAATAAATAATGCATGAACAACTTATTTTTCATTGTTTATAAATAATTTTATTAATGGAATAAATGTTTTCATTATATACGGTTTTCACAATTGCGAGTCCATGTATGGAAGTATGTGAGGCCAGTAACTCGAAAAATTTAGAGAATAGCTTAGTTCCTTAGTCCCTTAGAGAGAAGAAGATTAAAGAAAAAAGAATTACGTATTAAGGAAGAAGGAGAATAATTAAGAAAGAAGAATGAGAAGAATTGAAAAAGGGAGGAGGCGAAAAGGAGAAGGGGGAGAATTATGAAGGAAGGAGAAGAAAACTTAAGGAAGTAGGAGATGGAGAGGAATTAAGGAGAAGAGGAAAAATTCAGGAAGAAGGAACAAAAAACGGATAAGGAAAAGGAGATTAGGCAAGAAAGAAGCAGGAGATGAATCATTAAGAAAGAATAAAAAGAAGAAATAAGAAAGAAGGGAAAAAATTAAGAAAGAATTAGAAGAATTAGGGATGAGCGAGAAGGAGATTAATTGAATTGAAGGAAAACGAGAATTGAGGAAAAAGAGAATTAGAAGATTTAAGGAAGATGGAGAAGGAGACGAATGAAGGAAGAAGAAGCATAAGAGATAAGGAAGGAAAACAAATAGTCAGAAGAATATGGAGAACAAATAAGAAAGAAGGAGAAAAAGAAGAATTAAGGAGGAAGGAGAATGATAAGGATGATGAAAGAAGGAGAAAGAGAAAAAATAAATACAAAGTAGAAGGAGGACAAATATGAAGGAGAGGAATTTAGGAAGAAACAGAAGAAGAAAAAGAAGGAGAAGAATTGAGTAAGAAGGAGAAGGAGAAGAATAGAGAAATAAGGACGAAGTAGAAGAAGAAATATGAAGAAGGAGAAGAATTCAGGAAGAAGGAGAAGATGGAAAAAGAAGGAAATGAATTAAGTAAGAAGGAGAACGAGATTATTAGGAAAGAAGGAGAGGAGTTAAGGGAGGAGAAGAATTGAGGAAGGAGAACAAATATCGATAAGAATAAGGAGGAGGATAAGGATAAGGATGATGATGAGGGCAGGGCCCCCAACAAGGAATGGGACTAACGACCAAGCTATTCTCTATAATTTTCGAGTAAGTGGTCGCACTTGTGACAACCGTATATAATTACAAAATTTATTCCATTAAAAAAATGTATAAGCAATAAAAAATAAGTTTTTAATGTATTATGTATTTATTAGCATTGATCTTACCGTCAATTAGTGCATATATTTATCGAACGTCATTTCAGAACTAGCATAAGTGCAAGTTTTCAACATTTTTTTACAAATTTTTGGATTTTGTCCAGCTATTATTCGAAAAATATGGGTCGTATGAAAAAAATTGATGGAACCTTTTTTTGTGGGGAATTTTGTGTACTTCAATTTTTGCAGACTCGGAGTTTGCAAGAAACCATAAACAAACGAGTTATAAATAAAAAACCGTTGTTTGAAAGTTTACGCTACTGCCAAAAGATACGCAGTGGTCGGGGGAGGGGGACATCGAAAACGGTTCCTTATATTGTCCCAAAGAACATTTTAAAACAATAATTTCTTTAGTCGAAATTATTGCCAAACAAAACTACGTATCACCTGGCCTACTAATTGAGTTTTGATGTTTTGTTTTTTTACCAGCGTAGTGTATAATAATAGTTTTTTTGTGGATGAAATGACGGCTATTCCATCGACAAAAAACTTTAAATACTTATCCTTCGTGATTTCCACAAATTGGATATGGATGATAAGATTCTATTTATTTTTAAAATTATCAAAAAAATGTTAAGGGTACAAAATTGTTTTCAAGAGTTTGATATTTTCCTTCAGAAGCCGTTCAAAAACTATGTAACGCTTGTAAGGGGAGGGGGGTCACCTCTAGCATCATCCACATTAAAGTTACATACACTTACACTAGCGTCGGAAATTATTTATATCTTTTCGCAAAAATCTAAAACACAACGCGATATAGAAGAAAGTGTTATATTTCATTTTAACTTTTCTAGACAAAAAATGTTGTTCCTTCGACTTTTTTCGCATACTGTGTCATTTTGGCAAAAAACGTAAATTTTTTATCAGAAAGATGAACATTCTCTCTTCCCTCCAAGCCCCGGGCACAGTAAATACTATCATGGAATTATACTGTTTACATTAGGAAGATTCTAGAAAAAAAATCAAGAGAAAAAAACGGTGGAATTTCTGAGGAAATCGACTTTGAATATTTTCAGCGAAACAGCCGCCATTTTGTCAATTTGTAACTATTTGAACAAAATTTAACGGATTTCGAAAGAGGACGAGAAACTATATGAGAATCAGAAAGAAAAAGATAAATATCTATACTAGTTTCAAAAATATCAAACTTTTGACTAAAAAAATTGACCATTTTTTGATCGACCACGTTATCAATTTTTAAAATTGAAATACTCCTAATTTTGCCAACAAACATTTTTCGGCAAATCGGAAAGATAAGTGTCATCCAATTCACTTTGAAAAACAATATATTTGAGTGGCAAATGGTTCTGTGACTTAGACATGGACTGTCTGTCCAATTTGAAATTATTTCGGTCATAAAAATGATTTTAAGGACTGAAAAATAATTATCAGTTTTTGTAATATGATGTCAGCCTCAGGTTAACTAATAAGAGTTGTCAATGTAATCAAGAGTTGAAGTTCTCAAGGAGGAGGAAGAATCGTCTCTAAAAATCAGAGAAAATGAATCGATTCACCTAATTAATCGCGTCTTCAGAAATCGATTAATCAGCTCGAACTAATCGATCCATAAATAATCGAATCGAGATCGCTCATACCTACAAGTCTACGACTTACTACGTTTTCATTTGACACATCAGCAGTGCGTTTCACTGGTGCAACGGAAACTAACCAAAAGCCAGGGTTAGATAACTAAAATACCTGAGGAAAATGATATGGTTATTCAAAGTAATTTTACAAATTACTGTAAGGAGACTGCACTCCTATGTTTGTTGTTGAATGAGAGCAGCCCGGTAAGAAGGTGTCAATTGAAATGAATCAGAATGATTTCAAAAATTGTCAAAAACATTGTTTCGGATTTAGAACAGTAACGAATTCAACGATTTTTTAAATCATTTCAATTAATTTCAATTCACTTTTAGTCAAGCGAAATTGTTTTGGAGTAAAATTTCGACAATTAGTACTTCATGGAGGGAATTCAATTGAATTCATCTTTGAAGTCGTCTCATGACATTGAACAGGATTAAACTGATTTCAATTCTACTGTTTTCAAAATGATAAAAAATGTGCTCAACCATTCGCTAGCAATCAAATCACCAGCCTACTGCTTGGAAGAGTGGCGTCCTACCACATAAACCACTAGAGCTCTTTACAATGATCATTAGTTACTATTGAATTACCTGCGTAGCCCTAACAATGTCGAATGAACTGCAATCCTGTACAGCAGATCGCGCTGGTTCCTGTTGGCGATGACTGCTTAAATCTTCTGGTTCGCCACTGCCTTCGCCTTGGCAAGCTGTTTGCATTTGCAGGGCGTACATTCTGCGTGGAACAAATTATTATTTGATGTGAAATTTATGAAAAAACGAAAAATACAGTACCCTCTAAAAAATTAAAACCACCTGTTCCAGAAAGTTTTAGAGGGGTCCTTATAGCACAGAATGTTCCAGCCATGACCCCAGAAAGTTTAAAATGTCCGCCCTTTGGACATCATATTATAATATAAATATACGCGATACTTAAAACTCAAAAATTACCTCTACTGTTACCTATCTCTTAAGGTTTACGAGATATTTGTTGTTAAAAATAACAATAATGATAAGGCCCCTTCAGGACCCATTGGGATGTGCCTGGAACGTTCCGTGCTATTAGGGGTCGACTCTGTGACGTAATTTAATACTGAGTTTCTCTTGTTAACTCATGCATTTGTAATTGTCTAAGAGAAATTTTTATCAATAATTCATTAATAACGCATGCTATCACAGTGTCGATACAAAAAATGTATAATTTACTATCACAGTTTTCGCAAAAAATAGAGCTTTATTGTGATGTGTGACGATTTATAAAATTCTCCGCTAGAGGACAGCACGTACCGACCTTTTTCGCCTGTTCTGACTGCTTTTTGCCTTTATTGGAGGAAGCAGGGATGGGTACGTATATTAGCTGACGGAATATTGGGATCTGAAATATGATATGCCAACTGGTGGCCAAATGTAGTACTGAAATAACGGGGTCGTATTCGTCGTGTTACAGATTTTATTGTATGATCCATTTGAATTTTATAATATTTCGTTCAGTTTAAAGCAATATAATCAATAAGAAATTGAAGTAGCATCAGAAGACAAGTTTGGATTCGTGTATTTGGGTCTCATAAAGTTGAAAAAATCGTTTTTTACTTCATGTCTCCATTAGACATATCATTGTATCTTTAAAAAAATAATGATTTTCTAAGTAGATGCTACTATTTTATTTTAATTTAATATAATAACACATGTGAGGAACAGCTTAAAATAAGTCATTATACCCAATTTATATCCAAATGATGAATTATTATCGTTGTTATTATAGAACACATAACCTAAAATTACATTATGTTCCGTATTTACGTATATTATTTTAAGTAAAATCTCATTTTCTACTTAATTATGTTATTTTTATGTGAAAAATGTACTAACACGCACTTACAAATATAAAATTGGCCACTTTTCAAGGATATGTGTCCAATGTATTTATCGTGAAAGCTAGGTGGAAGCCACTTTTTTGTACGTTATGACAGGGTCTGAAATTTTTACAAAAAACGTAATTCATATTCCTTTATAATATATTTTAAATTCAGTTTCTAAAGTACGAATACCTAGTCATGTCTACCATTTTTGCAGATACTGACTCCCAGTTCTTCGAAATGATTTCAAAATAAATTTCAAACCCTTCGCATCGCATGTATTAGAGCAAAATGACCCCGTTGCTGCCTCCATATTGCCTATCACGTGATGCTGTGACGTCATGATTTCAGATCCCAATACCTGGTTTGCTACATACAATTTGCCATGTACTATGTAACACTATAATATTGAATAAGGAATTAATTTTATAGCGTTACATGATCCCTACCTACGGGCGTCGTAAGGGAAGCAAATTCGGGGAAAGTCGAGGGTCTACAAGTCTGGTGAGTCCTAATCACTACACGGCAAAACAACTAGAACTGTTCAAAAATAATTACCGAACTGATAACAAACATCAATAATCGGTGCAGTGAAAGTTAAAAATGATAATTAGGATTAAGTTAAAGAGAGAGTACAGAATACACAGAATAATAACATTTTCTGGGATTTATATTCCATCGAATATAATCGATATTTTCGACATAACTTTGCTGATTTTCCAGTTGATTCTGCTAAGATCTGAACTTTGAACAAATAAGTTGAGATAATTTTAAATTGCAAAATCGTTTATAAATACATTATTGAAATATAAACATTTTTTTGAATGTTTAAAAATTATTTCTTCTAAGTTCAGATTTGAGGCAATATAACACGATCAGCAATTTTTTCTTCTAAAAACTGCTAACGCCATCGTTCAGTACTCTTTTTATCTTCCATTTCCATTTTTGATCGTCCCGAAGCAATTTTTTTCTCTGAGATATGACACTATAACCATTCAGTTTCTCTTCGCCTTGCATTGTTCCACAATCCATTGTGGAACTGAAACGGTTAATGTGTGATATCTCGGAGAAAAAAAAATCGGTTCGTGATGATCAAAAATGAAAATAAAAGATAAAAAAGAGTACTAAAGGATGGCATTAGCAGTTTTTAGAAGAAAAATCGCTGATCGTGTTATATTGCCTCGAATATGACTAAAAATAGCAATTTTGGCACTTTTAGGCGAGGATATCTCAAAAACCTGACGTATAGGAAAAAATTGGATCACGGATTCGGTTTTAGGATACCAAAATCCTGCGGGGCCACATAGTCCGGTCTTTGGGCTTAAATTTTGTCGGCCTGTGTAATTTAATTGAAAATCATGGTCTTTGAAACATGTTTGCGTAAGAATTCAAAATTATTGTTATCACGGTTCCGTTCCAGGACACCAAATATAGCAAGGGCAGCGAAAAAAGTCTCCAAACTTTAGTTGACTTGTATAGAAATGAATTTATTTATTTGATTCAACAAAACTTTGATTGATTTGATCAAACATTTTTCAGAGTGTGTCGAGGAGTGCACATACAATTATACATACTTCGATATTCAAAGATTTTTTGAGAAAAACAAATAAAAGAAAAGTTATTTAATATAGTTCTACATTCGATTTCGTAAATTCACAGCAATTATATGTCCAAGAAATACTTCATGCTGGAAGATATTCCTGAATCTAAAAATACACTAGAGTCCCTATATAACAGTTCCCTATTTAACAGACAAGGGGGTCGAAGGGGGTGAGAGAGAAGCACTGCTAGGTCAGCGGAGCAACTCCACAACAACGCAGGAGTGTATGAAACAAGCGGGCAGTATCCCCCGCGGTTAATCGTGTCGTCTGCTTCAGTCATTTTGTCAGTTGCAAATATGTCGCAGTAAATTCGCTTCAGTGTTTAGTTTAAGGTAATAAAATGTCGAAGGGAAATAAGAGGAAGAGATTATCTTTTCAAGAGAAATACGAGCTGTTGAATGGAGTGAAATCTGGTGCTTCAAAACAGTCCATTTTACGGAAATATGATATCGCTGAGAATACCCAGTCATTTGTTAAATAATATTCAATTGTTCAAACAATTTTAATTTGTGAAGTCAATTCATCTAAGAATAAATTATTTGGGTCATACGGTCCAGTAAAAATAATAGTGGATTCAGTTGGCATGAATCAATCTTTATTCGTCAATTTGAAAAATTGAAATGTCTTGGATGATTTACTACAGGTAAATTACAAATATTTTTTATTTTTTGTTTAAAATTGGTTTCTTATAAATGTTTTTAGTTTATTGCATCCACATATATTATGTTAATTTAGGTTATGTATTACCTTGAAGAAGGCCTGCAACAAGGTCGAAACGTACGTTGGTTTCATCAAATTGACGAATAAAGATTGATTCATGACAACTGAATCCAATATTATTTGTACTGGACCGTATGACCAAAACAATTTATTCTTAGATGAATTGACTTCATTATTGATAACAACGGTCGAAGAAAACTTCACAGTATGGTAGATATTCCAATCACTGTACATAGATAATTTTAATTTGTTTAAACATATAAGAGTATTCTTAAAAAGCAAAGTAAAACATAAAAATATGTCAATCTTTCGAAAAATAGCAACAAAAAAATGTAAACAAAAAAATTGTTTAAGAAATTTCAATTTAGTGAGCAAATGTTTCTCCTGCTTTTTTTAGATACATATAATATATGCTTAAACAAATACGTATTATTTAAATAATTGTAAAATTATTGAAACAAATTATTTTATTGCTATTATTGATTAAATAACTCATAATGTCTAGAAAATACGTTCATTTCGCGAGTTAGCTGAAAAAACAAATATTTAAACAAATTTAAATTGTTCAAAGAGATGAATGTTAGTTAGTAAATGACTGGGTGTTCTTAATTTACTGATCAATGATTATTTATGTAAAAAAAACTTTTAAAAAGCGTCAATAAACCGCAATATTACGTAAAATTCACATTTGTCGCTTATAAGGTTTTCATTGGGGACCCATAAGAGGAACCCATAAGAGATAAGGCTTTGATAAAGTTTGATTTTTGAGCAAAATAATTGTCACGCTCATTATGATCTAAAACCAAAACGGCGAAAATACCAAGAAAATATTTTTTTTGGGACAAAACTTTAACAGAAATGGTTCATACGGCCCTGAATGTTTATGGTTTGGAGAGTCCCGATATAGCCGAAAGGCCATTGAGGGTACCCCCGAGACGGTGGCTATATCGGGACTCTAGTGTAATTTACTACTGGCAAGAAATGGGCTCCAGATGAAAATTCAGGGAAAATTGAGGGCCACTTTGAAACTTTATTGCGTTAAGACTGAAGAGATTAGTCGCCTGTGAACGACCAAACCCTTGTTGGTGCCGCCCGCGCCCGTGTGCCCCGTACACAATGCACCCTATTACACACCGGCCCTGGCTCTATGCAGCCTAAGTGCAGCGTACTTTTCTCCTAATTTTCAGGACCATGGCGAGCTCTTTCGAACATTTGTCTTCGAGAACAGACTAACCAGAGGGTTAGTCTGTCCTTCTCTATGGTCGGTGATTGGTTATACTCATCTTCCATATTAAATTAAAGAAGGGTCGATCCATCAATCACCAACTATAGAAAAAGACAGGTTGACTTCCTCAATTTTCTTTCTTATTCTATTCCCCATTCCACTTTTATGGCCACAGATAGCGGTTCAGCAAGATGTGTCAATGCAGTACAGAACTCGTCTTCGGTCTCGCGGCGCCCTCGTCCTACGGCTACGATTCGTTCTGCAAACGTTGCGCACAAAAAACGCATCAACGATTGCTTCCCTTCTTTCAATGCATAATATACTATTTAGAATACGCAATTATTTTATATTTGATTTATCTAGATGTGATGAATTTACATCATTCTGTCCCACCTAGTTGCGCAAAGGAATGTTCGTTTATTGTAACAATATGAACAATGTAGAATAAAAGATATATAATAACTGTTTAAATAACCAACGGCATTAGCTGCGCGGTGAATCTCGACTCAGGAAGCCATTTGTTAAGCCATTTCGAGCGCGGATAGCACTTGGATGGATGACCATCTGCGACGTACGACCCGGTTGCGTATTCGCTGCGTTTCAGCTAATGTTGTGCGTGAAGCTTTACATCGAGGATGATTATGTCCATTCGATGATATCACCTTCAAAAACTCAACAGACAGAAAATCGGCTGAAATCGGGAGATGGTTTCCTGCAGTTTTTCCTCACTCCTGGCCAAAGACCCAGGCAAATTCGAGTACTTCTAATTAAGTCGCATGCAAGTGCGGGTTGTCACTGGATGTGATTAAATTCATAGATTGATTCTAAGCCCAACTTAGCAAAGAAAAATTTGCACAGGCCCATGCCCATTGAAGTGGAATCGTCTGGCGGTATACATACTGATCCTGAAGGACTTAAATGATACTTTAGCAGTGATGAGGACCCGGGTATAGGCCTCTGTTTCACCGGTGTTTTTATCCAAGGGTATCAGTACAATAGGTTACATTGAGATATTCTCAGTGCTAGATGCCTCCTTTCCATTCGTAATAATAATAAATGTTTAAATATAGTTATTTGTGATACAAGTGCGTAAAATAGGTGATTGTGTGCGAGTGTGAATTTTGCAGCATAAGCCGGAGGCTCGAAGCATGAGTCGATGGTTAGCGCACGAGCGAAGCGAGTGCGAAAACATAGACGAGTGCTTCGAACCGCAGGCGAATGATGCAATCACACGAGTTACTAATCACCTAGGCGCACGTGTATCACACGCTATTTTTTGCAACGCCCGTCCGAAAAAGTTGTTAGGAGGTGGTAACGAAAAATACTAGTTTTATATTGCATAGAGTCGAGTGAAGGAATAAAAAAAATTTTTTTTTCAATGTTTGAAAAAAAATTGTGTGCAAAAAAATTTCGTGAAAAAAAAAATGTTTGAGAAAAAAAATTTTCGGGAAAATAATTTTTGAGAAAAAAAGTATTCGAAAAAAAAATTTTGTGAAACAAAATTTTGAAAAAAAAAAATTTCTTGAAAAAAAATTATTGAAAAAAATTTTTGGCGCTTATGCTTTTTTGCCTCCCCCCCCCCGGGGGGGGGGGGGGGGGTACGAAACCCTAAAAACAAAGCTTCAATCATTAAAACATTTGTTCAAGTTGAATGTGAAATTATTTCAAGAAGATACCAACACCAGTGTTTCAAGTTATCTTCGCCAGTGTCTAAAGTACCTCATCTCGAATGTGCGCATGCGCAGCTTTTTCACCAGTGTCTAAAGTAAGCCATCTTCAAACTGCGCATGCGCGAAATTTTTTTCACGCACAGTATGCTCAAATAAGGGGGGGTTCCGTTGAGACCACGGTCGAAGTCGGATGTGATTTTGTGCAGTCTCATTTTATGGTGCGGTGTACTGTTCTTAAGTATTAAACTAACGTGTGTTATTTTCAGGTGAAATAGCTCTTGTCGCTTTGCGCGCGGAGCTCTAATTATCCCCCAGGTGTGGTTAATAAACCGGGCCTGGGGTCTGTGGTGAGTATCCTCCTGTCACTGGCCGGCATCGGCCATTTTTAAAGTACGAGCCACGTGCTCGAGTTTTTGCGCGTTGTGTACCCCGCTTAATCCCTTTAATTTGCAATTTGTACTAAACATTGCTGAGGCATGGCCTCAAGCAATGTAATACTTACTAATCTGGGAGGAGCCCTTTCAGAAGCGGTAACTGACCCGCTAACATCCATCCCCTCACATGACCTCGAAAATGGCGCGAAAGCTCTCATGTTCCTTAAGAACAAAGATGCTGAAGGTTACCAGGTAGTCCCCGCGAATCGCAAAAGACAGAGAGGAAACAAAAAACAGCGCACCATGAGTGGTGAAGCTCAATCGCCCGCGGTTTCCGAGTGCTCCGCGAATTTCTCTAAATGTTCTGATCTAGCGTCCCAGTTGTCCCTTCCAGGTGATGATTTAGAAGACATGGATACCATTGACATGTTTTCAACATCAACCCCCTCAAATAAAAACATCATTCCCGAGACACAATTCCCTAACAGCCCCCCGGAATCTTCGAGCGTGGCGCCAAACTTGGCTAACCCAAATTTGAATGGTCCCACAGACACTCAGGCAAGGGAGACTATGCACTCCCAATACTCCCAACTTCGGTACAGCATTTATGAAAAAGGGGAATGCCCCATCATCGTCCAGCGCAACCCCAATTCAGTGAATTCAAAAAAAGATCTTGCCCCAGACACTTGTGGTCGTTTACTCCAAAAGCACTTTCTAGGCCTGATCAACGACGTCCGTGGCAGTGGCTTCGGAAAGTTGAAGGTTATAGCAAAGTCACCCAGAGCAGCTAATATCCTGCTAGACGAAATCCCTAAAAAAATTTATGGTCTAATTACTATCGTTCCCTCTAGCTTCGTGACGTGCCAGGGTGTTATTCGTGGCGTTTCACACGAAATCTCCGAATCGGAAATCGTAGAGAATCTCGAAGTTCTGGGTGCGTTGAGAGGCAAAACGAAGGTCATTAAAGCTCTTCGACTCAACAGGAAAACAACCGATCCCGACACCCAGCAAATTAAAATAATCCCCTCTAAAACGGTCCTGATTACTTTTGATGGTACGGCCCTTCCAGAAAGAACATCCATCTACATGGCATCATTTCCAGTCGACCTCTATAACCCGGAACCTAGAATGTGCATCAAATGCCTCAGATTTGGTCACATTAGCAAGCACTGCAGATCCAGTGCGCGCTGCAAGCGCTGCGGCTCCTCATAAGTACACACAGAAGCGAAGCCATGTCCTAACGCGAGTAGCCCTCCAAAATGTGCGAATTGTGGCGGAGCCCACATGCCCTCCCATAAAAAATGCCCCGAATTTTTATTCCAGACAGAGTTACGTGTTTTTGCAACAAAATACAAACTGTCCTTTAAAGAACCCAAGTCTGTCCTCAGATCTGGAAAAGGAGCCGAATATGCCTCCTCCTCCCAGCAGCTTCCTCACTCCTCTCAAACATTTAATTTCTCAATGTTCCCGGAGCTTAATGATGCACCTCCCCCCTCCCCTACGAACTCTCGTTCCCAGACCCCACGCCTTTACTCCCAGACACTGACAGCCTCAACTTGGTCAGAGAAATCCAAGTCCCCTCTGCCACCTGTATGGAAACATACAGACTACCACTCAAAATCCAAACAGCCCCCTCCTTCGAATGCCCAATCCCAGCAGTCATCTCGAAGAGGCTCGAACTCATCCTTCTCTCACCTCCACAACAATGGTAGAATTCCCAGCCTGTATCCTAACGGCTTTGCCCTTCGTCAACAGGTTCAGTCCCCTCCCGTCTCTCCCTCCTACTCAACCTCTCCCTCTTCACCCTCCCCCCCCCCCCCTCACCCCTACCCCATCCTCAAAATCTTCCATTTCAGCCCCTCCGTCTGATCAGGCTCATAAACCGGGTTTAAATGAATCCAGGTCTTCGATCATCAACTCGACTCTATCTGCTTTGATGAACTTGGTGGAAGTTATAGCCACGGGACCCCTCAGAACGGAAGAAAGTCAAAATATCTTAAATAAAGTCCTCAATTGTGTGAACCTTCTAACTAAAACATTACTTGCTAATGATGGCTCAGCTTAATAGATTGAGAATTGTCCAGTGGAATTGCCGGGGCATCTTGAATAAACAAGGCGACCTATCAAATATCCGTGACGATTTTGATATCCTACTTATGTCTGAGACCTTTCTAAAACCGGACTCTAAGCAAAATTTTAAAATTAAAGATTTCAACATCATCAGAGCAGATAGGCTGTCAAACAGCCGCGGTGGCTTGGCTATTGCCATAAGAAGGGGAATCACATTCTCTAGAGTCACCTCTGTGCCTAGTCTTGACAACAAACTAGAGACGCTTGCAATCTCAGTAGAAACTTCCTTAGGTGAACTGCTCATTGTTTCTTTATACAGAGTGCCCGCCTCTGACAACTTTATCTCGTCAGAGACGTGGACCAGATTGTTTAATTCTATTCAAAATATAAATTCCAGTTCAGTTTTTATTGCTGGGGACTTTAATTGCCATAACTCACTATGGGGAAGTTTACATAATTGCAACAACGGACTGGAGCTATGCTCCGCTCTAGACCAGACAGATTTGATTCCCCTAAATACCGGAGAACCCACCTACCGCACTAGACCTGGTAGCGCCCCTTCAATCATCGATTTAACCTTTGTATCCCCAAATCTCTTTAACATCTCCTCCTGGGGTGTTTGGAACGACTCCTTAGGCAGTGATCACTTCCCAGTGGTCTCAAGCCTGGGAGTCTCAACCCCAATTGCCCCATTCTTCTCTCACAAATATAATATTAAGCGAATTGATTGGTCCACCTTTGACTCTCACCTCACTGTATCAATCTCCCAAAAGGAGAGTGTTTTTAATTCCCAATCGATAGATTGCCGCACTAAATATGAAGCCTTCGTTGAAAGTGTGGATGAAGCAGTCATTAAAGCATGCCCTCCTGTAAAACCTATTAGAATCACTAACCACCCCAGTTCTCGAAAGAAAAAATTCATCCCGGCTCCTTGGTGGGATGAAAACTGCGACGCGGCAGTTGGAGAAAGGAAGGAGGCCCTAGCTGCTTTTAGGAGATGTAGAAATGATTCGAATTACATTAATTTAAATAGAGTAGAAGCAAAAACAAGGCGCACGCTTAATACTGCTCGAAGAAGCAATTTCCGAAAATTTTGTGAGTCACTAGATAGAACTACCCCAATTTCCAGAGTCTGGCGTGTCATTAAATGTTTTAAAAACAAATACACCCAACCAGCAAATGCATCCTGTTCAGGAGATAAAGAAACAATCAGAAGCCTCCATGCTTTAGCGGAAGAAATGTTTCCACCAACGGTCTTCTTCGATTCATTTCCTGATCATGTCAGCTTTCAGAGCAATGAATTCTTAGAGGCCCCTTTCACGATGTCCGAGTTTTCCATCGCCCTGACTTCGTTAAAAATTAAATCCTCCCCAGGTTTAGACAAAATTGATTACAATATCATATTACAACTTCCTGAACAAGTCCAGACAACTCTTCTCAAAATTTACAATGAAATTTACCTATCTGGTTCTTTTCCAAGCTCTTGGAAAGAATTTCTTATTTTTTTTGTTCCTAAATCAACCCCAGGCAAATTTCGTCCAATCGCTTTGGCTTCATGCTTGTTCAACGTGATGGAAAAGCTTATTTACAATAGACTTTCGAGGTATGTGGAACACAACCATCTTCTATCTCCCACTCAGTTCGGTTTCAGGAAGAGAAGATCCTGCGCTGATAATCTTGCTATCCTGTCAACCGAAATTCTTTCGGGCTTTGCCAGTGGCGAGATTGTTGCAGGCCTATTCCTGGATCTGAAAGGTGCTTTTCCTAGCGTCATTCCCCAAATCCTCATTGAAGACCTTAAAGAGATCGGTGTCCCCTGGCAGTTGGCCAGATTTGTATACAATTCCATATCTTGCAAAAACGTCTATTTCAAAATTAATGGTGAACTAGTGGGCCCCAGATGCAGCACTGTGGGCCTTCCACAAGGTTGTATCCTCAGCCCGATAAATTACTCCATTTATACCAGAAAAATTCGCCTACTCGTCCCTAAAAACTGCAGTATCGTTGAATTTGCAGATGACATTGCCATATTCTGTCGATCTTCTGATCCAATGATCTGTATACAATCCCTTCAACAATGCCTTAATGCACTTGCAGTATTTTTAGAACAAAGAGGTCTCGAGGTCTGTCCGGAAAAAACAAGATTGGTTCTTTTCAATAGACGGAATATTGATACCTCTAACCCTGCGTATAGCCTATCACTAAATAACATCCTAATATCCCCCTCCCCCCATGTTAGATTTCTCGGTATTATTCTCGACTTTAAATTCTCTTTCCAATTTCATTTTCTATACTTATGCGATAAAATCAGGAAAATATTAAACATCTTAAAGGTTCTGAGAGGCACCTGGTGGGGTGCAGATCCAATCATCCTTAGGATGGTCTATATCTCCCTCATCAGAAGCAGTTTGGAATACGGATCCCATGTTTTCAACTTCGTGTCTCATAAATACTTTGAAAAAATTGAAAAAATTCGCAATGAAGCTTTAAGATTAGCCGTCGGTTACAGGGGCAGTACCGCTATCAACGTTATGATGGCAGAATGCTGTGAACCCCCTTTCAAAAAAAGATTTTGCTTTTTGGCCAAAAAATACGTCATTAGAACCTTCTCAGATCTTAATCACCCTCTCCCAGATATGTTACTAGCCCTATCCGAACGCGTTAGAATCACTAAAAGCGGTATCAAAAACCGGTTCGTCCTTCTGAACGCATTTGAAAATGTTAAAGACTTTAAACATCGGATTCGTAGATCAGAAACGCACCCTCAGTATGAATTTCCATACGAAGACCTCCTACTTTCCCCTAAAATTAACACAGCAATAGGCAGACTAGTCCAAAAAAGCCCCTCCCCTACACAGGACTTTCGAGACCTCGTAGAAAATGAGTTCCAGGACTACATCCACTTTTATACAGACGGTTCAAAATCAATACCTGAAACAATAGCTGGTTGTGCTCTGGTATGCCCAGATGCTCAACTAACTCGAATGTGGAAACTATCAAATTTTGCCTCTATTTTCTCAATCGAAGCCATAGCCATACTCTATACACTAGACTACATTATCCAAAATCGGTTTTCTAAATCAGTAATTTTCACAGACTCGCTAAGCGTTCTTCAAAGTATTGCCAATAAATGTCCTGCTTCCATAAATTCTTACTTGATCTTTATTATTAAAAATCGTTTATCAGTTCTAGACAAATTAAAGTGCGCAGTCTCCCTAGTATGGATCCCCGGACATAATGGTATAGCAGGAAACGAAGCAGCAGACGTGGCGGCTAAATCAGCAGCCAAAGACGCTTCCCTTCTAAATATCCCCCTTCCTTTCTCTGACTTCTTCGGCTCTGCCCGAAAAACTCTCGATGAAATTTGCCACAATTACTTTACAGAAATAGGAAAAAATAAGGGTGTCCTCTTCACCCAACGTTACTACAAATACAGTAAAAAACCCTGGTTCTCATCATTCACTGCCCCTAGAGAATGGATAGTCTCCCTATGTCGCATGAGAAGCAATCACTATGCTTTGAACGCTAGCCTTGCACGGAAAAATATAATACCTTCTGGGGGATGTCCCTGTGATTCTGAGGTCGACGAAGACCTAGACCACATTCTATGGGCTTGCCCCAGATTCGAAGCCTATAGATCGGAACTAACTAAAGCCCTATCAAAAATTCTGAAATGTCCTCCCCCCTTCTGTTCTTACCAATTATTGGCCAACCCATCCATAAAAATTGCCAGTCACTTATTTAAATTCTTAAAAAAAGCCAACCTAAAAATCTAAATACACTTCAATTTTACCTCGGCCGCCTTGTGCGGGGGGAATCTTTCTGTCGAAGGATCCCTCCCGCGCGGAGCGGCCATCCCATTATCTTTTGAATTTCGCCGCCTTGCTACGTACGTCGGGAAACCGGACTAACTGCCATCTCTCCTGAGTTGGCTCAGTTGAGTCCTGCCCGACATTGTGTTTCAGATACAGTGGAGCACACACTCCCGCAACTTGGTCATGGCCGGATATACAAAGCTTTAGTAAAGCAGGTATAGTGCCAACGCAGAATAAGAAGAAGAAGAAGCTCAAATAAGGTCCTTTAGGCACCATCTACATGCATGCAAACGTCGACTTTAGAGTTGGGTGTTGCAAAAAATATATAATGAACTATACTATGTTTCAATATCTTCTTGTCCAGATAAATATAAATTAGTTAATAATGAAAATCCTTTAGAAAAATTTGCAAAGTTTTTAGTATTTGTTATGGTATATACTTTGTAAATCTAATTAATTATTGCATTCGACAAATATGACATAAGTATCTGGCTTTCCTAATTTTCAACATAATTGCCCCAAATCAAGAATATTTACTACATATCTCCAATATCTATTTAACAACACTTTTCTGCCATTTCAATAACCTATAAGTTAGTCAACTAACTAAAAACAAATACAAATAAACTATTCTTTATTAATTTTGCTTCCTCATAGAGGGAGGTTTGTGATTACCTAAATTTTCAAATATACTTTTTTAACATATTTTGATATAATTCGACCTCAGGAGCTCGAAAATAAACTTTTTTTAAAATGTCCGTGTGTGTGTAACTTTTTTCTGTTTACCATATCTCGAAAGTAAAAGAACTACGATCATGAAATTTGGATGAAGTGTAGCTCCGATTGATATCCAGGTCTGATAGGATTTTGAGGTAGATCGACAATCTAAAAGTAGTTTTCTATTGCGATTAGAAATTTTAAAAGAAAAATGTTACCTTGTTTATATAAGGAAAACTTTTTTGATATTCAAAATACAACAATACGACATCTTGCGTATTTGTTCGCGTCTCTAAGAAGCATCGATCGACCTATTGTTAAAACGTTTATGACCTACCAGTACCGATTTATGAAGTTTCAAAAAATGGTTTATTGTGTTTATATAAGACATTTTTTTATGTTCAAAATACGACAATATCATATTTAGAGTATTTGTTCGCGTCCTCGAGACGCATTGATTGACCAATTAATGAATCTTTTATGACCAACCAGTACCGAAATATGAAGTTTAAAAAAATGGTTTATTCTGTTTATATGAAAAAAACTTCTTTGATATTCAAAACACAACAATATTACAAGTAGAGTATTTGTTTGCGTACTTGAGACGCATCGATTGACCTATTGGTGAACGTTTTATGACCTACAATACCGATTAATGAAGTTTAAACAAAATTAGTGTATTCTGCTTATATGAGAAAAACTTTGTTCATATTAGTAGTACTACAGTACTGTATTTGACATATTTGTTTACGACTTCGAGACACGTCGCATGACCTATTGACGAACCTTCTACAACCTCTTATGATATATCAATACCGATTTATAAATTGAAAAAAAAAATTGTTTATCTTGTTTTTTATATATTGGGAATATAACAGTACTGAATTTGATGCAATATTGTTCGCGTCTTCGAGACGCGTGAGTTGATCTTTTGACGATCTTTCGAAGATCATTATTGGCTAATCAATAGCTACTAAGAAAGTTTTAAAAAAAGTTACATTTTTTATATAAGGTTTTAATTTGACATATAAAACTACCGCAGGTTAAGGGGTTAGTCAAGTTTCTGGCACCCAAAAAAAGACTATTTTTACTATTTTTTTTCAAAAACAGGTTTATTTACATTGAAACAAATGTTGTGGCATTCGAATAATATATATTTCGAGAAGTCACAGTAATTTTTTCCTCATAGAATATCTGTAAGTTATAGTCCATCTCCCAGAATTCTAAAAAGAAAGGCGTTTTGCGGTGATCAAGATATCTAAAGAACCGCTTATCCGATCGCTACCAAATTTTGACCAGTTATTTATAGCACTAAATTGTTGTCTTTATTTGAAGCATTTAGCGATGTTTCAATTTTTGACAAAATGGCGCACGTTTAAACACGATTTTGTTTTTTGCCCAAAAAAACGTTTTTTTCGCTATAACAAAAAAAAAAGAAAAAATCGACAAAATCAAAAATCTTTCGATCAAGGACAACAATTTAGTGCTATAAATAACTGGTCAAAATTTGGTAGCGATCGGATAAGCCGTTTTCTAGATATCTTGATCACCGCAAAACGCCTTTTTTTAGAATTCTGGGAGATGGACTATAACTCGCTTATTTACAGATTTTCTATGAGGAAAAAATTACTGTGACTTCTGGAAATATATAGTATTCGAATGCCACAACATTTGTTTCAATGTAAATAAACCTGTCTTTGAAAAAAATAGTAAATATTGCCTTTTTTTGGGTGCCAGAAACTTGACTAACCCCTTAAAAGAGTTGTTCGTTGTAACAGAACACAACAATTGACATTTTGGTGGGCCCTATGATTTTATGAAAATAAAATATTCGGAAAGACAGAAACATAAGTTTGCAATATATTGAAAGTATCATTTGCTTCCTCATAGAGGGAGGTTTGTAATGACATAAATTTTCAAATATACTTTTTTGACATATTTTGATATAATTCGACCCCAGCAGCTCGAAAATAAAATTTTTTTTAAATGCCCGTGTGTGTGTGTGTGTATGCAACTTTTTCTGTTCACCATATCCCGAAAAGTAAAAGAGCTACGATCATGAAATTTGGAAGAAGTGTAGCTCCGATTGATATCCACGTCTGATAGGATTTCGAGCTAGATCGACCATTTAGAAGTAGTTTTTTCTTGCGTTCAGAGATTTCAAAAGAAAAATGTTACCTTGTTTATGTATGAAAAACTTTTTTAATATTAAAAATACAACAATACGATATCTAGCGTATTTGTTCGCGTCTCTGAGACGAATGGATTGACCTATTGTTTAAGCTTTTATGACCTACCAGTGCCGATTTATGAAGTCTCAAAAAATGGTTTATTGTATTTATATAAGAATTTTTTTATATTCAAAATACGACAATATCGCATTTAGAGTACTTGTTCGCGTCCTTGAGACGCATCGATTGACATATTGGTGAATCTTTTACGACCGACCAGTACCGATTGATGAATTAAAAAAAAATGGTTTATTCTGTTTATATGGGATTTTTTTTATATTCATAATAAGACAATATTACTTCTAGAGTATTTGTTCGCGTCCTTGAGATACATCGATAGACCACCTTTTATGACCGACAGGTACCGATTTATAAAGTTTCAACAAAATTTGTATATTCTTCGCGTCTTCGAGACGCATCGATTGCCAACATTAAGAACTTTTCATGATCTACCATAACCTACCAATATCCTTTTTAAATTTTCCAACAAAATAAGTTACCTTGTTTATAAGAGGATTGTTTTATATTGGCAATATAACAGCACTGCATTAGATGTAATTGTTCGCGTCTTCGAGACGCGTGGATTGATCTTTTGACGAACTTTCGAAGACCATTATTGATTAATCAATAGCTACTCAGAAAGTTCTAATTTTGTTGTTGTTTCTATGAGGTTTTAATTTGAAATATAAAACTACTGTAGGTTAAAAAGTTATATATTGTAACAGAACACATCAATTTACATTTTGGTGGGCCCTCTGATTTTTTGAAAATAACATTTTCGGACAAACAGAAACATAAGCTTGAAAGATATTGAAAGTATTCATTTTTTTCTTTTGTTAGGAAAACCTCCCTCTATGAGGAAGCAAATTTATTTGATACTTAAGAGGAAGCAAAATGCTCATAAGATGAGCACAAATAAATATACCCATAGTGAATACGTCCATAGTACTTCGCAGCCGTATTTTGTTCTTTTGTTAGGAAGCAAGTTTATTTGACACCTATGAGTAAGCTAAATGCTCATAAAATAAACACAAATTAATACACTCATAGTGAATACGTCTATCGCAGCTGTATTTTATATTTATATAATTTAAAGTTGTTTAGAACCAATTTATGGGGCATGCTTTATGTCTTTCAAAATTGTTCAAAAAATTTAATTTATGTCTCAGAAAAATGAGTTTTTTATACATTTTTCTCTGTCGCGTACATTTCGATACCTTCATGCTAAACTCTACAGTCTCAGGTTAGCAGTTTAACTCTCAAATCTCGTTTTGTGTTGGCACCGAACGTTGCTACGCGTACGTGGCACTACGGACCAGAACAAAACGATATTGTAGCGTTTAGATTGCTAACCGCAGATCGGAGAGTATATAAATCGTAAGCACATGACATAAATGGTGTAATGATAGGAAAAAGGACAATTTTCACCTGACAGATTCGACTTACGATGACGAACGTAAAAATGAGTGCCTTAAAGGTCTGAGGGAAGAGGTGAGTGGTGGCGACCTGGCAAAGGTGCCAATTTTTATAGTTCATTGCTGTGACTCGGAAAAGTTGGAAAATTTGTGCACACGTAGAAGATGACATATAAATAGCATCTGCGAATTTTAAGGCACTTATCTGGGTGTAAAAGTGCTTTCAGGCACCTTCAAAGTTGCCGGAAAATCAGGCAAAATTTCTTGATATTGATTTTACAGAAAAAAGTTTCAAGCAAAAGTTGGTCTACTTCGAAAGATGCATATATATTTTCATTCTTATATCATTTTTTGATAAAATTGATACATTTAGAGAAAAAATCTATTAAAGAAATATCAGAACAATCAAAAGCTGTTTTTCTGTACAGCAAGTCATTTTTTCGAAAATTGTCAAGAGAGAAAAAATACTCCCCAGCAGGTGTACTCTAACATTACTGAGGAATATTTTATCCAAATGTTTATATTTTCCAAGTTATGCGTATTTTTCATTCTTTTTTCCATTTTTCCTTTCACCTGTTGTGTCTTTAGCAATTCAACAGAAAGTGTTCTCAAAATTAGTACATCAATAGTGTAAGTCTTGTATAACAAATTGACGTCAGCTACTTACAGGTAAAATAATAACTTATTCTCCTATAAACAATAATAAACAGATTCACGTTCTTAGCTTCTAATTATAGTAGAAGGTTGTAATAAAGATAAATATTATTGTACAAAATTAAGTCCAAAAATCGCTTTACTTTCACATTTACATTATTTATTGTGGTCAAAGAGAGTATACTTTTTCCGTTGGAATGTATTCGATCTTTATGACCGTGAAGAAATTCAATTTTCCGGACGCAGCATAGGGTTTCTCAAGCAGTGTAACCGTCTACGGCTTCTACGCCTACGACAATGGCCATCGAAAAATGTGAGACGACCCCATGCTGCGTCCGGAAAATTGACTTTCGTCACGGCAATAAAGATCGAATACATTCCAACGGAAAAAGTATAAAATTTGAGGGCGATGGTCAATTCCGCCCTGGGTACCTGAAGCAGGTTCCCCCACTACACGGCTTCCCCTCACTCAGTCGAGCTGCCGTCGTCGATCCTAGTCAGCGGCAGTCCTTTGTACATAATGAGCACGAAAATACGTAATATAACATTTTTTAAATTTAGCACTTATCAATTTATAAATGAAATATTCAAAATCTGCTAATTATAACGATTCCAAAGATAAGTTATTTGACTCAAAAAAGTTGAAAGTCAAGGAAGGCTCAAGTATATAGGAAATTTTATGGACAATTTTTGAGTATATTTTATTCAAATCCACTGCAGTAGCTTTAGTTTATAGGTACAATATTTTACTTAGCTTGTTTCGAAGAGATTCATGTGGCCTGCTTTTGCTTCCTCATAGAGGAAGCTTTGTAATGGTAACATTATCCAAAAAATTTTAATTCATTTAATTAAACCCTCCCTAATTTAAAAATGTCTGATACAATGTTCTAAGCAATTGTCCGGTTGTGTGTGTGTGTGTGTGTGGATGTCACGCTTTTTTGTGAACACGATAACTAGAAAATGGTCGTAGATAAATTGATGAAATTTGGAGAGCTTATTTTCCTAACTAATATATTTAATTATATAATTAATTCATTTACCATTCCTTCAATAGGAATCAAAGTTGATGGGATGCCAGGACGAATTAATCAATTAAATTAATTTATTAATCGAACTGGGGTATTTTTTGGTCAATGCTCAGAAATGTTTGGAGCTTATCATTTTAAACGTATTGTAATTACATCAAATAATTTTTAAATATTTTTAAATGGAATTAATTCAATTTAAAAATCATTATATATCTTAATTTAAAGTAATGATTCTTATAAATTTATGATAAGCTCCAAACATTTCTGAGCATTGACCAAAAAATACCCCAGGTCGATTAATAAATAAATTAATTTAATTGATTAATTCGTCCTGGCATCCCATCAACTTTGATTCCTATCAAAGGAATGGTAAATTAATTAATTATATAATTCAAGATTATAGTGAGGAAAATAAGCTCTCCAAATTTCATCAATTTATCTGCAACCATTTTCTAGTTATCGTGTTCACAAAAAGTGTGACATCCACACACACACACACACACACATCCGGACAATTGCTTATAACATTGTATTAAACATTTTTAAATTAGGGAGGGTTTAATTAAATGAATTAAAATTTTTTGGATAATGTTACCATTACAAAGCTTCCTCTATGAGGAAGAAAAAGCAGGCCGCATGAATCTCTTTTCAACTTTTTTGAGTCAAATAACATATCGTTGGAATCTTTATAATTAGCAGATTTCGAATATTTCATTTACAAACTGATAAGTGCTAAATTAAAAAAATGTTATATTCCGCATTTTCGTGCTCATTATGTACAAAGGACTCCCGCTGACTAGGATCGACGACGGCAGCTCGACTGAGTGAGGGGAAGCCGTGTAGTGGGGAACCTACCTCAGGTACCCAGGGCGGAATTGTCATCTGCCCAAAATTTAACAACAATAAGTAGTGTAAATGTGAAAGTAAAGCGATTTGGTTATTTCATTTTTTAGAATAATATTCAGCTTTATTAAAACCTTCTGCGATAATTAGAAGCTAAGAACGTGAATCTGTTTATCATTGTTTATAGGAGAATAAGTTATTATTTTACCTGAAAGTAGCTGACGTCAATTTGTTACACAAGACTTACACTATTGATGTACTAATTTTGAGAACACCTTCTTTGGCTGCACTCGAACTCAGTCCCGCGGTCAGAAAAACGCTCGAACTCAGTCCCGTGAAGAGACTGCCCGGAGCTGTTCTGAGTCAACGTCACTCTCCCCCCACTCAGTACGTAATTGTCCAGTACGTAATTGTAATTGCTTGTGAGTAGGTGTTAGTATTGTCAGTGACAATAGAAACACCTCAACTAACTAATACTAACACAATACTAACATCCTAAAATATTTTAGGATATTACATGAAGAAACATGCAACTTATCCACCTCAGATATGGGCTGAGTTTTCCCCAACACTTACGCGAACAACAAACGGTTGCGAATCTTATCATTCGAAATTGAACGCTATGTTTAACACTTCCGACCCTAACATTTTTCTTTTTGTTCAACCTTTAAAGAATGTGCAAATTGACACATATAAAAATGAGAAGTGAAGGGATAAGAAGGCGCGAAATTTTGGAAAAAGAACAATTCCTTTTTGAAAGTATAATGTCCTTCCAGAATGGTAGTTTGACAAGAATCGAGTTCGTTCGCAAGGTTTCGCGCAAATTCTTACCAGTATAGTTTTGTTAATTATTGATATGCTGGAAAATAGCAAGCTTCTTTCAAAAATGTATTTCATTTGACAATATATATCCCCCAACTTTTTTAAACACGCCAGAATAATAATAAATGCTGCCAGTCCTAAGCCTGGAATCTATTGCGCTAGTAAGTGCGAAGGGAAAATGTTGGGAAACAGTACATCTTTCTTCTCTCTCACTTACGCGGGCTCATTCTTTCCTCCCCGTACGGTGGTACGATGGGGCCGCCAGTGGTGGGGGAAAGAAGGAACGGAGGAGACAGCGCCGCCGGACTGAATTTGGGACTGATTTCGAGTACGGCCGCTCTCCTAAATTCTGACCGCGGGACTGAGTTCGAGTGCACCACCTTCTTTTCAATTGCTAAAGATGCAACAGGTGAAAGGCAAAATGGAAAAAAGAATGAAAAATGCACATAACTTGGTAAATATAAACATTTGAATAAAATATTCCGCAGTAATGTTGGAGCACACATGCTGGAGAATATTTTTTCTCTCTTGACAATTTTCGAAAAAATGACTTGCTGTACAGGAAAATAGCTTTTGATTGTTCTGGTATTTCTTTAACCGACGTTTTCTCTAAATGTATAAATTTTATCAAAAAATGATATAAGAATGAAAATATGCATCTTTCGAAGTAGACCAACTTTTGTTTGAAACTTTTTACTGTAAAATCAATATCAAGAAATTTTACCTGAATTTCTGGCAACTTTCAAGGTGCCTGAGAGCAATGAACCATAAAAATTGGCACCTTTACCAGGTTGCCATCGCTCACCTCTTCCACTCAGACCTTTAAGGCACGCATTTTTACGTTCGTCATCGTAAGTCGAACCTGCCAGGTGAAAATTGTCCTTTTTCCTATCATTACAAACAGACAAACACGTTAATAGTTATAGAAAAATATTCTTCCAACCAAACAAAAGCCATATATTGATGAAAATTAGTATAAAGGTAAATTAATACAATCATTATTTGTCACTTTTAATTTGCCCCACCATGAGATATTAGTCACCACTCCCCTATTTGTCCAGTTATGCATCGGTGATGTTTATACACGGAAAGAAATTTTGTACAGCAGCGGCACTCACGCGTACCTCTGCTGCGTTAAACTCGTTAAAGTGTGGGGCTACAATGCGCCCTCTGTTTATGACGACTGCTCTCTCAGTCAGGGAACGTTACGTTCCCTGTGTGGCGCGTATGTTGCATCAAATTTTTGAAACAGCAACAGACCTGAAACGTGGTATAGTAGTCGCGCTTTCGCATTGTTTTGAAAGACAGACGGGCGGTTTCGCGCTTCTCTCGCTTTTATTTTTAAGTTTTAGAGTAGCTTAAATAACTGTAATGTGGTAAAGTCCACAGAAAGGAATATCAATGGAGCAGTTTTTAAAAAAATATCAGTATTTTCGTAGCCTTCACAAAATCTTTAGGGGTAACTAATGGACATAACCTACAACATGTATATTATAGATATGTTTGTTTGGATATAATATTTACGTATATATTAATGCTTATGGGCAATTGTCAAATTGAAGTCCCAATATTATAACATTAACTTAGAAGCTCGTGCTGATTTTTTTTTTAATTTTAATAAACACTTATTATCATCCTCTATAGAATGGTCGGTTCCTTTTTTTCATTTCTGTTCCTATTTACTTTAATTTAATAAAAGAAAACCCGAAACGTCATTACCGTATAGCGTCCCAACCTCACTTTGCACAAGGATAAACTGATTTTCTCCGTTTTTTAAGACAGTAACCTGAAAAACGCTTAACGTATCAAGTTTGTAAACTTCACATGAACATAAATTTAATGTATGCACATTTTTTAAGTCAAATAAATAATATTTTAAAAGCCCTGATGTCTGTCCCTCAATTTTTGCCATTTCAGAAGTCATTACCGTACGTCTGTTTTTCTAGTAAAATATTGTAGTTACAGTTGAGTAATAAATACAAAAATATTAGGCGCATTGTTTAATACAAGTTTTTATAAAATTGAGCTTCAAATATTAACTCTCTTTTCTGTGAATCCGATATTAAAACTGAAAAGTGCATCTTGACAACAAAAACGTCATTCCCGTACGTGCGTTAAAAACCATTTTCGGAGTGAAAAAAAATTATAAAAACAATTCCGTTACTTGCTTGGTGGTGTTTTCTTTCATAAGTAGGTGACTTTTCATAATTAAAATTTGTTATTTTTTTATAAACAATAAAAAAGGTTAAACTTTAACATTTTTCTCGCATCATTACCGTACGGTACAATAGAACAGCGTACGACTGATTATATGCGCGTGTGGATGGATTCATTACTATTTCTTATTTTCATGACTGCCCCTTTTGGATTTAAAATTGTTACATGTGATAAGATCAATTTCCGTTATAAAATATTTAATTCCTAATAATAATATGATTGCCACTGTAGGTGCTGAAATTTGCCTACAATTTGACAATTACCCTTATATGGATTTTAAATTCTTATTTCAATATTATAATTTATCAGTGCATGTTTCATTAAGAGACTGACTTCATATATTCTAAAACAGTTATGTTTGGTTCGATTGATTAATTTGTCGATGGATTGCATTTTTCTTCATTTGCTACAATAAATTATATTTTAAGTACGCTGATTGGGGAAAGAGTACACTGATTAACTTGACTTCGCTTTGAAAAAATTAAATGAAAGTATCATTATTCAACAACAGAAATGTACAAAAAACATAACCTCAAAAATTTAAGTGATGTTCCGTATAGTTTTAGGCTCATTCGTGTCTTCATTTAAAGACTTTAGTATACGTAATGAATTATAAACGTACAGTAAATAAGTCAAATAATTTAAATGTTAATTATGATGAAAAATTAAGATCGGCGCCGATCGGCTACTGTAGTAACATTAGTCGACTGCGTTCTCTACAGTGTGCCCTGATAGAAGAGAGCAGCGCTGTACTAACTTCATGAGGCCGACACGTTCCCAAAGTTGGCGTTGCCGTTGCTTTGACATCGTGGTTGCGCTGTTCTACCACTGCGAACGCCGCAACTGTCTAAAATTTCTTTCCGTGTAGAGATTAAAAATCTACATGATGAAGTCATTTTTTTGCCCCGCGTACGAAAAAAAAAACATAAAAATTCTGTGATAAGTAGACACAAGCCGAAGGAATGACGTAATTTATGTAAAAAGGTACTTCGAAAAAGTGAAAAATACGTTCTTCAAATTGCTATGAATAAAAAAAAAACAATACGTATTATATTTAAAAAAAATACATACATTACATACATTGGACGAACTCTATGTGAATATTGATTTTGTAATTTATTAAGAAACAATTCTTTGAATTTTCACATTCTTGTTAGTTGATGTACAGACTCTTGAATCTTATTGAAATACACAGCAAGTAAAAATCCATTAATAAGTGACTATTTTGCAATAATTTCTTACAGAATTGACGTGATGCCTTCGTCTTGCATTCAGTAAACGAAAAACTTTTATAACATCATTTTCTCAAGAAAAGATTTTCATCGTGCATTGTATAAAATTAGGAGAAAAAATATAACTGAAGATAATCATAAGTTTTCATATTTTCTGATGATACTGCACATTTTTGTAACATATAAATTGAAATCCTTCAAAATAGTACAATTTGAAACTTGAAGCGCCTGAAATTGATCCATTTTTTATTTGAAACTTCATAAAGGAAATAATTACAAATTAAAAGTATTTGATATTAACCAATTTTGAATTGAAAGCATAAATTTAACAACTGTTTACTAAATTTTAATCCTGCAAATTTTAATATTTTCCAAAACCTTTAATTCTAAATCAGAGGAGGGTCGGGTAGTACCAGCCCCTTTTTAATAAAAATCTAGTCCATATCGATGGAAACAGCAATATAAAACGTTAATTATAATATAAGTGTTTTTAGTAACAACTCTAAAGCAAATAATCATGGAATAATAATCTTATTAGATAGGAAATAAAACAGATTTACTTAAAGACCAAAAAGGGTTATTCAAAAACAATTCCGGGTAGCGACGCCACTGAGAAAATCCTAATATTTGGACATTCCACTGTAATATTGATCAACAGGAAAACTATTTTTTCAATTAAGACTTCAAAATTGCAAACACTAGAACAAAAATCCTCAACGGAAATAAAAAACTATTAGAGGACAATATGTTTATAACATAATCTATTTGTTAGTTCTTGACAGAAACTAATTAAATGTAACAAAAAAAGTCTGTCCGGGGGTACCGACACGAAACGGCCAGGGCTACCCGACTTTGATATGTTATAAAAAAAACTGCAATGAATAAGAAAATACGTAAAATTATTAAACGAAAATAGTCACATAGTGAGATAATAACATTGGTTCATATTTCACAAAATGTACTTATTTTCTAGAAAGGAAATATTTAGATCGGATTATCTTTTAAGCTAATGAGAGATATGGGTCCATATTTTCAAAATTACGCTTTGGGACAATACTGAAAGATAATAATGTTGATTTATCATAGCAGAAAGTACAATTTATCCAAAACCGTGAGTATCTGGAGTTATATAACTTCTTCCTACATATCACAGAAAGCTTTGAATTTCATATTGCATAATTCTGAACACTCCAGATTAAAAAAATATATTTTTTGACATTTGCAGTTTGCGATTGTTAAATTTGACTTAAAATAAGAAATGGTTGGATAATACGGAACAGAAACACCTGAAGGCTTAAAATATGCAAACTTATTGGGGAATTCTTTAAAAGAGTGGGGAAAAATAGGGAAAAGGCGCTGAAGGTTGCAAATTGTGAAATATAGAGATCGATTTTTCAATTAATGTTAATTAAAAAAATAAACCTTGTTAAAATAAATCTAATCTTTTACACCCAAACATTTTTTGTAAAGTATTAGAACAGTTTCATTGGGCGAAAAAGAAGCTTCAAGTAGCCTTTTCTTTCCGCAAAAAAAGGATATGTCTATACGTCCAGACATAAGCCGTACATTTAGACTCCACCGTGTTATAAACAAAATGTTTTCATTTTACCAAGTTTGGTATAAAAGATGTTGGTAAAATTAGACGTGAAAGCATAGGAAATATTTTTTATAATCGCACGTATTTTTCCGTACCTATAATCTACATTTAGAAAACTATGCATGTATGATTACACGTAACTTAAAAAACTTCAAAATTACGGGTATTTACAATAACAAAAACCAAAAGCTACTTTAAATATTTAGGAAAGTATACAATGCATATTATTATTATTATTATTATAGATTAGCAGTTCGAACTCGAAAGTTCATTGCCTCATCTACCCGAGACCGCCACACATCTCTATCCTGTGCATCCTCCATCCAGTTTAAGTAATCATGTCCTAGTTCTTTTAAATCATCCCTTACATTTTTCTCCCATCTGTTTCTCGGTCTGCCTGAGGGTCTCTTACCAATCGGTCTCCCTCTTAAAACTTGCGCCACTGTTCTTTCATTTCCCATTCTTGCTACATGCCCCGCCCATCTTAGTTTACGCGCTTTCATTACTCTATTAATATTTGCTGACCCGTAGAGAGCATGCAGCTCATCATTATGCAGTTTTCTCCATTCGCCGGTCTCTTCGTCCCTTTTTGGACCATAGATTTTTCTAAGTACTTTATTCTCAAAAACTCTAAACCTATTCTCCTCTCCTTTCGTCAGCGCCCACGTTTCGCACCCGTACATGACGATCGGCATTATTATTGTTTTGTAGATTCTTACTTTGATGTTTCTAGATAGCAATCGCGATTTTAATAGTGTGTTTGCTGCATAATAGCACCCATTGCCAGCGTGCAGTCGCGCGTTGATTTCCGTTTTAATCTTATTTTCGCTAGTTATAATTGACCCGAGGTATTTAAACTCGCTAACCCTTTCGAATTTCATATTTCCGGCTGTTAGATCCCCGTCTTGATTACTTTGTTCAGATCTGACGACGGTCATATATTTTGTTTTCGTTTCGCTAACCTCCAAGCCAATATCTTTGGCTTTTGTGATCAAGATTTATGCATTTTTTGCTACCGTTTCTTTATCATCCCCTAGTATGTCGAGATCATCCGCATATCCAAGAATTTGTATTACCCCATTGAGGGTAACACCGGTCGGATTCGCCTGCACTTGCCTAACCACGTATTCTAAAACTAAGTTAAAAAGGACGCACGAAAGTGCATCGCCCTGTTTCAGACCATCGCGGATCGAAAACTCTTCAGATAACCTTCCGTTTACGCGTACTCTTCCCCTACTGCCGCTTAAGCAAATTTCGATAAGTCTAACCAATTTTCTTGGCACACCCAAGAACTCCAGGATCCAGTACATTCGCGCGCGTATGATAGAGTCGTAAGCTTTTTTAAAATCGATAAATAGCTGATGCACTGCTTCATTAAATTCCCATTTTTTTCTAGCAGTTGTCTAATTGTGAACATTTGATCGCTTGTAGATCGGTTTCGGCGGAATCCACACTGGTAATCCCCAATGATTTCCTCGGCGAGAGGAGTTAGCCTACCTAAGATTACATTGGACAGGATCTTATAACACGACGACACAAGTGAAATTCCCCGATAATTGTTACAGTTCATTTTATCGCCTTTTTTAAAGATAGGAATAACAATAGAGTCATTCCATTCCTCTGGAATGCGTTCTGTTTTCCAAACTGTGCGTATTAATTTACAAATTTTTCTTTTGAGGCAAGGGCCTCCATTTTTTATCAGTTCAGCCGGTAGGTCATCGATGCCCGCGGCTTTGTTATTTTTCAACTTCTTTATGGCCATTTCTATTTCTATATCAGCAGGATCATCAATTAATAGATCAGCAGTGTGGATTTCGCCGAGATTACCTTCAACGGGGGCTTCGCGTACATTTAATAGTTTATCGAAATATTCTTTCCATAAATTCAGTCTCTCTGTCGTATCGGCTACTAGATTGCCATTTTCGTCCCTCATTACTTCCGTTCTACTTTGAAAGCCTTTCCTTATAAAATTGATTCCCCTGTACATCTCGCGCGGGTTATTCTGTTTATTATGCGTTTCTATTGCTAGTATTTTATTCTTTCCCACTCCCTTTTCTTGGATCTATAGAGCCTATTTGTACTTTTACTAATCTCGAGATACTTCTTATGTGTTTGATCGCACTTATTTTGTAAACTACTTAGTCTGGCCTTCCAACGTTTTTCAAACCCGAGTTTGCACTCTTCGTCATACCATGGTTTGCTTTTTGTTACTTTCTTTAAACCTATCGTAAGTTTCGCGGCTGTCTTTACCGCCTTTTTTATATTGCTCCATAGGGTTTCCGGATCCTCTTCGTAATTATTGTTATCGTCTCCCTGTTCTTGGAGAGCAGCAAAGCTATTAGAAATCTCGACTTGATAATTTAATGTTTCTGTTGCTGTTTTGAACTTATCTATATTGAAACGAACTGTTGGCTCTGAGCGGCTTGTTTTCTTAGTTATCGCTAGCCTAGATCTTATTTTTACTATCACGAGAAAATGGTCTGAATTTAAGGTAGTTTCCGAGTCCCACACTCGTACAAATATTGGAGTCCCGTTGGGCTCCTGTCGTTGTATGCTGTATTGAAAAAATTGCATGGTCCCGCATACTCAATATTTGAGTGCGCTCCTGGCTCAGAATTCGTAGTGTGTGTGTATACGTATAGTCACCAATCCTATGTCAGCGGCAGATTCGTAGATCGTGAAACGTCGCAATTTGAAACTAACCATCACTGACCAACTGTGTGTAAACGTGTGTGTGAGTGTATCAAGTTCCAGCAGCAAGCAAAGCAGGAGAGAGGGGACAGTGTTGCCGGGTCGCGAATCTTTGACGTTCATGCGTTTGAAAGTAATTAAAATTTCAATGTTTTCCATTCGATTATCTAGGAAAGTACGTGGTGAAGAGATTTTATTATTTTTCTGACATATTTGTATTTTCAAGCAGCACAAGTAGACACATTCTTTTAATTTCTCTACCAGAGCGTTTTATTACTACAAATTAAAATATGGAGAGTGCCTGCGCATTGCCCATGCATTCTGTGTTAAAGTAGTCATCTTTAACATCAATTATCTCGACATCAGTGTGGTAGAAAAATTTGAAATTAATTTAGCATATAAAAAAACATTCTACTTGAAATAGAAGCTCGACTTTAGAAAATTCTACCAGAGATCGATTTTTTCGGAAACCACCTTAAATCCGCTCCCCTGCATATAAACGACAAAAATGCCCATACTTCAAATGTACTATCGTAGTAAATATAACATTTACATTTCTATTAGAACGCATATTTTGCATTATATATAGCATACACATATGTATATACAACAGAGCTGAGTTGCATTTTAGGTTATGTCAGACCTAAAGTTCCTAAAGTTTGGATCGGTTAGGGTTATTTTCATCAATCTTTGCAAGCATTTCTTCGCCAATTAAAAAAATGCTAATATTGTATGCATGCATCGATTATAACAATTTATATTACATGCAATAAAGTATTAAAAAAAAAATTAATACAACAAAGCCTTACCTCGAGAACGATAAAAGAATTTCAACAGCCGATCATTTCGTTTTATTGGACTCACTATCGGAAAATATAAAAGATTTTCCTTGAAAAATTTCACTATGTCAGTGATTCACCGGCGAATTAAAGGAAAAGTCAATTTTCCATTCCAACAACTAGAGCACTTAGAAGGGAGGAAGGTTCCCTGTTTTTTTTTTGTCACTGAAACTTTCTGCGTAAAAATTAGAAACACTTGTATTTCATTACGAATTATAATTTCCTAACGTCACTGGATACTTAATCGCACAAATGGCGATTTCTCTCGGTCATTGTGTCGATGATGGCTAGTCAGTTTTAATTTCAATCATTTCAATTTACGATACTTTTTATGAGCTTTTTGAAGGACCTAGAGATCCTACTGATATATACATATATATCTGTATACATTAGTGAGAGATCCCCGCAGACTCCAGGGAGAGTTGAGACACGGGGTACTCCAATTCTGATTGGATACGCAAGCTGCCATTTTGGTTCCCCGCGAAATTCAAAATTACTAACTTGATATCGAATTTTTAAGAGATGAATTCTGGTTATAGAACCTAATTAAATAGTATTGTGTAACAAAATTGAAGTAAATTTAGCTGTAGTATTTCAAGATAATAATATTATTAAGAAGATAAACGTTTTTAAAGTTTATAATATAATGAACAATTGAAAAGAAAAAATGGCAAATTATTCTACCTACCCATAACACGTAGGTTTTAACTATTGATTCGAAATTTTATGTAATTCGGAATGAATATAAAAATGCATACATATAGTAAAAAATATGCTTTTATTAAATTAAAAACAAAAACAAATACTTTTTTAACGTTCAGTTTTTAATGATGTCGCAGTGCTCTACATTCTTTCTTGTGAAAACTCTTCATAATAACGATGATGATATAATAATGATTTGAAACATCGAAGTTCGATATGATGAATGTGCAATACAACTAACGTTATATTATACTTTAATATCATCGTTTTGCTTCTGTTCTCTGAAACTTAAGCTCTAGAACACATTTTGTATAAAGCCGTTTTTTGAGTTTGGTGTTTTCACTGCAAGTTATTTAAACTTCATTTTACTCAGTTTGCAAAAATGCGGACGCTAAAATTATAATCATATGATTTATTAGATAAATAACTACAAATAATAAAAGAATTCAGTTCAAACATTAGCAAAATACTTTTCCACATGTTTATTATGTTAGTTATTTATATTTCATATCATCCGTCTTCTTTATTTGCGTGGTTAACGTGCGTGCCGTGCTGTAGAAAAACGGGTTCCAAATCTTACTTTCTTCTGGCTCATATTTCGCTTTAACATACCAAAAAAATGCTCAGAGGCAATTTAATAGCATATAATAATAAGCTTCAGACCCCAGTTATTTGAATTATATTGTTTCAGTGATAAATAAGAGTACTTACTTCCCATAATCTCGAATTACAATTCGGTTCCCATTTGTCGGGTCTACAATTTACAATACATATTTTTAGTCTTTCGCTATGTCCTAGTGGGAAACGATAAAGTTCAAAATCATCTTCACTTCTGTTTTTACAAAACGGAGCACTACAGGAAACCTTTTTCATATTAGATTCTAAGCTTAATTTTAACTGAAATACACGACATGCTTATCGCATTGTTTCCCGCCAACTGTCCAGGAACCAATATGTCGGTTGCGTATTCCTGTCCAATAGGGTAGGTATTCACTGGTCCGAAATTTCGTTTTCCCTAATGCGCGGGAATTTTAAATATTGTAAAATTTTTAAATGATATAAGCCAAGTTTTTTATAGTTAAAATTGACAATTATGATAAAGAGTTTCATTTTTCTCCTATAATGTCAAAATAACAGATAAAATGTTCAGCCCTGAAGTGAGCATTTCAGAAATTGTCAAGTGTTTACAGAAAAGTCGTTTTGTCAGTCATTGTGACGTTGTGTTTTTTTTATTCTTATCCGGTGTCCTGTGTCGCGGAATCAAAGAAAATATATTTCTGTAAGTAAAATAAATAAGTTTTTATGCTCTTGTACAACGTAAATATTTTAGCAACATAACCTTTGGAACTGCTACATTGTATATGTGACGATTTTCCGAAATTTTTTTTAGAACTTACGACAATTGACTCTCGGCGTTGTACTATATAATTGTGTAACGTTGTGCAAAATTAATGGAATAGAATGGATAATGTACGGAAATATTTTTACAGTGCTCGAATGAGTAAGTTAGAGAAATGGGACAAATATTGAATATCTTACGCCTTTGAATGAGTAATCCATGTTTACGTTCTGAAAAAAAATATATATACATATATATTATGATGCATCTTGGGATTACTTTGTATTACAAAACATAATTTTGTATCTTTGAAGCCTGAAACAAATATATATAAGTAGCATTTTGCAGGTTAGGTTGCTGTAAATTGACGGTTCCTATACGAATTTGAAATTTCACCTCTAAAAAAATATTTACGTTGTACAAGAGCATAAAAACTTATTTCTTTTACTTACAAAAATATATTTTCTTTGATTCCGCGAAACAGGACATCAACACCGGATAAGAATAAAAAAACACAACGTCACAACGACTGACAAAACGACTTTTCTGTAAACACTTTGCAATTTCTGAAATGCTCACTTCAGGGCTGAACATTTTATCTCTTATTTTTACATTATAGGAGAAAAATGAAACTCATTATCATAATTGTCATTTTTAACTATAAAAAACTTGGTTTATATAATTAAAAATTTTTACAATATTTAAAATTCCCGCGGGATTTTGAGATTTTCCATAGTCGAAAAATCCGATGTGTGAACGGTGTCGGGCAGCTGCCTGCCTGCACCGAGCAGGCTGGCAGAGGTGTGAAAGCACCATAAAACTCATTTTGCCGAAAAAATCACTAGGGCTCGTATTCATAGTCGTCAAGATCGTCTCAAGTTCGATCTCAAGATCGTGTATCGATTCATAATCACGCCTCGAGATGGCCGTCAAGTCGTGCCTCAAATCTCAGCTTGAGTAAGGCGGTCATGATTCATAGTGCATGCTTAAGAGCGTCTTGGCAATTTATGTATTCACAGTCCTAACAAGACGATCTTATACAGTAAACAAGCATGGCTCGTTCCAAGTCGAGTCCGGAGTTGACTTGAGAGAGTCTTGTGCGCCGAAAAAATGGATTTAATTGGTGATAATATTATTGACATTGAAGAAAACGATTATGAGGTGATAATTCGTGTACCTAAAAGGTATGTGCGTGATTTTCAAAACCCGTTTGAGTACTATAACGAGAGAAACTTCAAAAAGAGGTATCGATTTGATAAGAACAGTGCAATGTATGGAATTTTACCAGAAATTGAAGCAGGCTTAACTAAAGTAAACAGACGAGGTTTACCGATCGAACCTGTTTTCCAATTGCTGGTCTGCTTACGATTTTATGCATGCAATGTATTTCTGCAGTATTTGAAAAAAGAAATTTCTTTCATGATGCGTATAATGATGGATTTTTTCTTTTCCTTTATCTGAAAATTCAAGTTATTGCGGCAAAAGTTCACAAAATAATTTAGTATATTGGAATAAATCATGGGAATAATATAGGTTAAATCAGTAGCGATATATACTGACATCCCTCATCATTATTATTATTATTATTCAATTCACTAACCTAGTCCTTTATTCATTGTAGCAGTAATAACTAAAAAACACAGAAATTTACTAAAAAAACCGGTCGATTGAAATCCAAACAAACAACGAATGCGTGCGGAAAACCATGTGATCCAGAATCAATATTGTCATCGATTATAGAATTGAGTGAGAGAAGAAGCAACACCTCACATTTTCGATCCCGAAACAAGCATTATGATTGGCGGATATATCGGAAAGTCTCGGAGGAACGTGGAATACGGAATAAGAACATCTCAAGCATTTCCTTCGTGAAATCCGTGCTTAGGAAGAATTTCTTAGTCAAGACGATCTTATTTTTCGACTATGAATATGCATTATCTCAAGACTGTCTTGAGTGAGTAAGACGATCTTGATCAAGGCGATCTCAAGGAATACGCCCCTAGATTACTAGCCGCCTTCGAAACAATTGATAGATAGGCCAATTTTAATTGGCAAGCAGAAGCCCATCTATCAATTGTTTCGAAGTCTGCTAGTAATCTAGTGATTTTTTCGGCAAAATGAGTTTAAGGGAAAATGAAATTTCGGACAAGTGAATACCTACCATCATAGTAAACTAGTTGACCTCTCATGAATTTTTATTCGCTTGAGTTGACGCGATTATTAAATCACAATTTTATTTGCAAGAGGATTTAATACAGTTAGGGAAGAATAACATTTTTTTTAAATACATATAATACTTCAAAAATTGCATAAACAAATGCGTTAATGAAAAAACACTGTTCAAACGTTTCGCGTCCCATGATAATAATATTATGAGGGCGCTTTCAAACGATTGCTGTTACGAGCGACTAAATCTCACTCGTTTCTGCACAAAGAGTGCAGCACCTGCTAGTGCGGGAGAAATTAAATTTGCACAGATGCGATAAAATTTTTATGAAATATTCCAATTTTAAGACTTTGACTGATACTTGAGCGGTCTCGGACTAAAATAATCGATTATAAGACGTAGAATTTTAAGAGATAAATAAACTCTCATATGCGAAGAAAGTAATAGCTCTATAAAAGTCGCTCGATTTAACATTAATTATTGATATTATTCTAAGAACACTTTTGAAAATATACGAGTGTTGAGAAAATGTATTTCTTGTCACGTAGCAAGTATTTAATATTTCCATTTAAGAAAGGATGTCGTAAATTTATTCTAGATGCAATCAATTTTAAGAACACGAATGACTCTGAAAAATTGTTTATATTGAAATATCTGCATTCTTTCATGTACCAAAGTAGGTTATTAACGCTTTAGATTATAAGTGTTCTTTGTATATACTACGCTTAATTTGAAAGGTAATATCCGGACGTTAGGGACCGCGAATGTTTATATAAACTGGCGACAGGCTCAAGTACTGCGACTTTTGGGGCGACGTAGTTTCAAATCTAGGTTTTCGAAGAAATCACGTGGAGATGGTGAGTTCCATCTCACACGAATCAGTATGTAGAGGTATGGGAAAAATTGTACGTGAGATATGTGTGTGAGTGAGTGTACGACTGTGTAAGGAGTGGGAGCAGCGAGCTTGCGGTCATGGGACCACGAAGAAGGCGAGGGTGGATGCTGGATGATACAGATCAGAGCAAAGTAGATCAATTCTTGACAGCCTAGAGTTCGGATCGTTATTTGACTCAGGCTTTTTTTTCGAATATTAGATTTGAATTTGTAATCCGGATTTGCCTAATTTTGTTTAAAGTTCGACAGTATATATTTTTATTTCAACTATAAATATTTTACGTTTTTTATTTCAAATAATTCCCGGGTTTATTCCAATAATTTAATCAACAGCACGAACCACCAATGAGAGGGAGTTTTGCAGCCATGAGACCTGCGCGAAACGTAACATTGCAGATCAGCAGAATGCATGTAGAAAGTTCACAAGAGTGAAAGAGACAGGTTTTTCTCCATCTCTTTCACTCTTGTGGACTTTCTGCAAGCAATCTACGGATCTGCAGTGGGACTCTGATGCTGTTTCGAAGTCGAAATTTGAACGAACCTCTCTTTCTATCTTCATACGTGAGAAAAAGAGGTCTTTTCGATTTTCGACTTTCGAAACAGTATCGGAGTTACCATAACTCGGTCGGTTACCATAGAGCATACTCATATACCGACAGAAGGGACATACAGAAGATAAAGTGAAATACTGACATATTTAAAGTTTATATTGGTTTATAAACTGATTTAAGTTACGCCAGAAGTTACGGAAGCAAATGCAAGGCGGGGGGAAAAAAAATATTGGTACATTAATTTTTTAATTGCGTGATCATGATGCGTTTTAGAAATTATTTTTGCTATTCCAAAAATTAGATGAAAAAAATGGTACCATGAAAAATCACGCGTGCCAGTTTTTCTAAACAAAACTTTTTCGAAAATTACAAAATTCATTATCTTGGCTAATATTTGAGTAAACTTGAAGCATTTTTTAATTCTTTTAATATTCGTATTTTTCTAATCTTTCAATTTGCATGATAATTTAGTACAATTTAAGTTGACTTCCCTCAAAGCCTTACCTCAAACAAATCTTTGCCTCAAAGCTGCTCAAAAACTTCTGATTTCTGTACTGTTTATGCGATGGTAAAACAGAACACGTCAGCTGACACTGACTGACGGAACCAAAGATATTAGTACCTAGATGCGGCAAGGGATTAGTAGGGCCACATACCGGTAGTTGGCGC
>CAKNXH010060056.1:77865-113600 GCA_932178445.1 Andricus quercusramuli | reverse complement strand
TATATATATATATATATATATATATATATATATATATATATATGGGTTCTGCGTCGAACCTGTGAGAAACGTATAGGAGTTTCTGCAAGAAAACAATACTGGATCTTTCTAGAAAAATATTGACATCGATGTTTCCAGTTCAATGCACTAGGCCTTCGATGATGTGTTAAACATCCGATAAACTTATTCGAAAAAATTATTGGGGGTCTAAATTCATTGGGACTTCTACAAAATAATTCCATCTTTTATAAAATTGATATATAAATTATCAATCTTAGAGATTTCTAGAAAATCATAGAATTCAGGGGAATTCCCGATCCCACGAGTGCCAATTACATCAAACTTGTAGTTGTCTCGGCCGGTAAAACATTTACCCACCTTGCCGACAGGTTCATGGATTCGTGTCAGTGCTCTACCTTACCGACCGAGTTACTGACTGTCGATAACTTATCGATAACTGTTTTACCAGGTGATTATCACCAGAACCCGCCTTACTATACTACTGAAGTTTGCTTTGTTTCTTCGAATTTTAAGTTACTTTGTTGGTTTTACAACAAAAATGTAACAAAATTTCTGCGAAGAATCACTGAGAATTTCTTTTTGAGGTTTGAAACTTTTTTTCTTATCTTAGACTTGTAGATTAATTCTGAAGAACAAAAGTTCGTTTGGTCTTCTGAATTTTAAACATCTTTGTTGGTTTTCTTACATGAAATGTCAGGAAAGTTCTGTATTAAATTGAAATTCATCTTTTTTAGGTTGAGAAAATGTTATGTTATTTTAAGGACGGTAATAAACGTTTGCAAGAACAACTAAGAATTTAAAAAAATTTAAACGCTTGAATTTCGCGTCTTGTAGAAACAATCAAAGATCAACGATGTGAAATTTTTGCGGGAGCTGAAGTGAACCGCCAGCACGCACATTATCTTAACACTTATGAGGCAAACAAGTGGTTGCAAAAGCTCGATTCTGATTGGTTCATTATGCCCAACTTTGAAGCTTTACTGTGCCCAAACTAAGGCCCAGATCAAATTTTGCCAGAAGACTTTTCTGTTTCTTTTTTTGTCCTCTATCATCCAGTACCGGCATGTTCATAGGTGGTGGGACACCCTGTATATTCATTTATAAATTTACGAAAATTATTAATTATTCAAAGAATTTTGATTGAAAAATTAAGAGTTTGGCTATTTCTCAAAGCATAGGCTCCATTTTTTACAGAATTAAGTAAGAATATCTTTTAGACTACTTTTTTCTATGATTCTATAAGAAAAGTCTTTCTGATGACTCTTTTCTATGCTGCTTTGAAAATTTTCAAGAATTATAAATTATTATAACAATTTTCTAACAAAAAGTAAGAGCTCGGTCATTTGTCAACGAATAGGATCAATTAATTTAGGGAATCAAGAAAGAATGTATTTGCAATAAATCTTGTCTACGATACTTTGCAAATATACAATAATTATTAATTATTTTAGGAATGTCTTTTCGATGACTATTTTCTATGTTGCTTTGTAAATTTACAAGGAATATTATTTTTAACGCATTGGCTCAATTTCTTTACAGAACCAAAATTAATGTATTAAAAATAAGTCTTTCTATGTTAATTTGCAGGTTGACAATAATTGTTAATTATATTTTAAACATTTTCATAAACATATTCAGAGTTTGGCTGTTTTTCAACGAATAGACTCAATTTGTTTACGAATTCAACTAAGAATACCTTTCCGATGACTGTTATCTATCTTGCTTTGTAATTTTACAAGAATTTTTAATTATTTAAACAATTTCGTTAAAAAAATTGAGAGTTTGGCTATTTTTTAATGAATAGGCTCGATTTTTTATAGAATTAACAATAAGTAAGAATATCTTTTCAGTGACTTTTTGCTATAATCCTCTGCAAATTTCAAAGAATGAATCATTATTTAAATAATGTTGATAAGCAAATCAAGAGTTTGGCTATTTTACAAAGAATAGCTCAATTTGTTTACGGAATCAATGAAAAACGTTTTTCAAGAAACTCTTTCCTATGTATGATACTTGGAACATTTACAATAATTATTAATTATTTGAACAACTTTTTCAACATATCCAGAGCTTAGCTCTTTTTCAAGGAATAGGCGCAATTTGTTTACAGAGTTCCGAAGACTCTTTTTCTGGGTTGCTTCACAAATTCAGATTTTGGCTGTTTTCAACGAATAGGCTAATTTTTTTCATAGAATTAACCAAGAATATCTTACTGATTAATTTTTTCTATTTTGCTATGAAAAGTCTTTCTGATGACTCTTTTATATATGTTGCCTTGTAAATTTGCAAGAATTAATAATGATTTAAACCATTTTCATTAAAAAATTTAGAATTTGGCTATGTTTTAACAAATAGGCTACATTTTTTAACAGAATTAACTAAGAATATCATTCCGATTAATTTTTTTATATGATGTTTTCCGAATTTCCAAGAATTATTAATTATTTAAATAATTTTCATAAAGAAATCAACAAATTGTATCTATTCCTCGAAAAATACCCAAACTCTGAATATGTTATTGAAAATTGTTTAAATAAATAATAATTATTGCAAATGTGCAAAGTAATGTAGGAAAGTCTTACTGAATATGCGTACTTTCTTGCTTCCGTAAACAAATCGAGCCTATTAGTTTCAAAACAGCTAAACTCTCAATTTGTTTATAAAAATTGTTTAAATAATTAATAATACTTGAGAATTTACAGAGATACAATTTGTTTACGGAGTCAACTAACAATGTCTTTTTGACGACTCTATTCTATCTTGCTTCGTTAATTTAAAAGAAATATTAATTATTTAAACAAATTACATTAACAAATTCAGAGTTGGGTTACTTATCAACGAATAGGCTACATTTTTTTACATAATTAACTAAGAATATCTTTCCAGTAACTTTTTCTGTGATACTTTATAAATTCCAAAGTATTATTAATTATTTACACAATTTCTATCAGCAAATCCGAGGCAATTAAGAATGTCCTTTCGAGGATTATCCCCTTCAATAATTAGCAAATTTATAATAATTAATAATCATTTAAACAATTTTCCTAAACATATTCAGAGTTTGTCTATTTTTAAAGGAACAGGCTCAATTTTTTACGGAAGGAACAAAGTATATATTTCAAATAAGAATTTCGTACATTACTTAGCACCTTCACAATAATCATTCATTATTTAAATATCTTTCAAAAACATATCCAGGTTTTTTTTTTAAGGGATAGACATAATTTGTTTACGGAGACAACTAAGATTTTCATTCCGATGATGTTTTCTATGTTGTTTTGTAAATTTACAAGAATTATTAATTATTTAAACAACTTTCATAAAAAAAATCAGAATTTGGCTATTTTTCAACGAATAGGGTAAATTTTTTACAGAATTAACTAAGAATATCTTTCCGATGACTTCTTTCTATTGTATGCTCTTCAAATTTCCAAGATTTATTAATTATTTAGAATATTTTCATGAGCAAATGAAGAGTTTGGCAATTTGACGAAGAAACCCTCCCGTTAAACCTCTTGGTCGACATTAACTAAAACCGAGGTTAAAACGCAGCGAATACACAACTCGGTCGTGTACGTCGCAGATGGTCCACCCGAGTGCTATGCGCGCTCGAAATGGCTTGACATCTGGATTCTTCTCTAGTCAAGATCATTTACTGTGTATTTCTATGAAAATTTGTAAGCGCCGACATTTTATAGGTTTTTTTCTACAAATCAAAATTTTTGAAGTAAAAATTAATTTCGTGGTATTCTATTAATTTGTGTTCAATTAAATTAAATCCGAAATTTAATATTAAACTTTTCTATCCGCGATATATCGTAATTTCTAATTTCAATTTGAATCTGAGTTGAAACTGAAGGGTTCATTAGTACTGCTGGTAAGTCATTGTAAAATATAATTACCACTAAAAAAATGCTACCTGTTACTCAATACATATTGTATGAATTGTATGTTAGTTTACCGGAAAAAAATGAAAACCTACTTTACTTCTCAAAAATGATCAGCTTGTAATGAATGAGGCCTGCTTTAGTTTATTGTACAATTTCACAACACTTTGCCATTTATAAATTTTCTTTAATTTACTATTCCAAGATTTTGAAATTTTCATTTTTGAAAAGTAAACATAGTAAAACGGCATTCAAGTTTTCCCCGTTAAACTGAAATAGTTTTTTCATACAAGATGTATTATTGATTATATTTTTAAAAGTTAATTATGTTTCAGAATGACTTATAACCGGCAGCTAGCACTCAACCCTTCAATTTCAGGGCTGATTCAAATGGATAAAAATTATAAAAATGTATCGTGGACAGAAACGGATAAGAATATGAAATTTTTGAGTAGATTCAAATGGATATAAATTAAATCGATATATCGTGGATAGAAATGGATACGAATACTTGATTGCGGCATGGATTTAAATGGATAGAATTTAGAAATAAAGGTAATTTGAGTAATAATCATACTTTAACTAAATTGTTGAGGATGGAAAAATATAGACAGTTGCGAACAACAGGGATAAAAATATATGTAGTTGTGAACAACAGAGATAGAAAAAGATGAGCAGTTGTGGACAGCAGGAATAGAAAAACATAAGCACATGTGGCCACAAGGAATAGAGTCAGTGATAGAGAAAGATAGGCAGTTGTGACCCCTCTCTTTCATTGCCTGCCATAGAACTATTCTATTTACTGAGTCAAAAGCTGCTTCAAAATGTACGAAAAATGCGACTAATTTTCCTTTCTTTCTCCCTAAATTTCTGCTAACCAAGTAATTGAGTACGTAAATGTTATCTATAGTCCCCATCCCTTTTCTAAATCCCGTCTGACTGTGTGGGATACTTTCTTTTTCTTCTACCTGACTGTCTAACTTTTTTCTTAGAATTTCTGCATATATTTTATAGCTCACTGGCATGAGAGTGATCCTTCTGTACTCCTCTACCTTCTTGCCCACCCCTTTCTTGACAAGCGGAACCGCCAGCCCTGCCATCCACTCCTCCGGCTACCCTTCTCCTCCACAGACCTTGTTGGAGATCTTCCACATCCCTTCCCTAACCCCTTCTCCTCCGTACTTCATCGCTTCGTTCTCCATATACCACCCTCTCCCGTAGCCTTATTTCTTTTTGGTCTATCTATTGCCTCATTCTCTTCTTCTCATGTTATTTCTTTCCCTTCCTCCATGTCTCCCTCTGGACTATCCTTCTATTTCCCCCCTTGACCCTATTTTGCTCTTCCCCTAACACACCCTTGAAATAATTTGTCCACTCACCCATTTCTATTTCTTCATTCACGCCCTTCCTTGGTCCTCTTATTTTTTCAAGTAATTTTCTGCGCGGGATTTAATAAAAATAAAATTAACATTGAAAAGAAAAATTGTGACCTATTTTTAATTTTTCACATTTTTTTATTATCAAATAGGTACGTCCATAAATTCTTGAGACACATAGTTCTAAATGTATAAATAAAATTAGTGACTGTAAGAATTCATTTCTTCATGTATTTTACGCTTAAATTCAATTTTTTCCATTTCCCAGCAAAAAAGAAAGAATTGATACGGATTGGGATGCATTTAGATGAATTGAATGCGTGTGAATTCGTACCCTGGCGGACCGAACGAACGGAGCGGATACGCTACAGCGTATCCTTATAGTATCCACATCGTATCCTCTCCGTATCATGCAAGAAAAACTCATTAAAAAAGGAAGATGAACATTTCACTTGTTAAAATTCGGATTCTACGTGAAATTTTGCGTTAAAAGGTCACGAAGTAATCGCAATAGTTTTTCTTGTAACATTAAAAACTTAAAAAAAAAAAATACTTATCGATAACGTGGGCTGAAGGCGACTTCAAACGCATCGTCGACGGATAAAGCCTATGAACTGCTACTGAATGACGATGCGTTTGAAGTCGCCTTCAGCGCACGTCATCGATAAGTATTATATTTATTAAAAGTTTTTAATGTTGCAAGAAAAACTATTGCGATTACTTCGTGACCTTTTAACGCAAAGTTTCACGTAGAATCCGAATTTTAACAAGTGAAATGTTCATCTTCCTTTTTTAATGAGTTTTTCTTTCATGATACGGAGAGGATACGATGTGGATACTATAAGGATACGCTGTAGCGTATCCGCTCCGTTCGTTCGGTCCGCCAGGGTATGAATGCGTGTTCGAGGTCAATCAGAAAAAAAATTAATAAAAACTGCATGCGTCGAGACTTGAAACAGCGATCCCTCGCGTATCAGTCCAGAGTACCCGCCACTGAGCTACGAGACAATTTACTAAACATTTAAAATAAATTTTATATGCCCTGCACGTTGGTTTTCCTGTTACGGATTAAATTGTATGAATCAACACTTGCTGAAATTCGCCGTGACGCATTGGGGCGAATTCCAGGGTGTATTTTACTCTCACGAATTCAGACGCATTGACCAATGTTGAAGCGTTTGCGTGCTGACGCATGGAAGGGTATTCTCTGACTTTAAGACTTTTGCACTGTATTTGTACGCATAGAAAGATGCAAAATTGAAATACGGTCTTCACGAATTTACATGCATTGACACATAGGTCCAATGCGCCATTGTCGCAAAGCTGGATTTGCAGGATGTCTTAGTCTTTTCAATTCAATTCGTATCAATACTTTCTTTTTTGCTGGGTTTCAACACGCTTGGAGGTAAAAGATATTAATCGATTTCCAAAAAAAAAAAAAAAAAAAATTTACAGTATATTCAGCTCATGAAGAACTAACATTTTTTGCTATTAGAAATAGATTCCTCGAAATTAATTTTTTTCGACCCACCCTAGTATAGAGTCACGGACACAAAGCGATAGGTCTGAGTAAAGAGGACGGATTAGGGCGTGGAAAGAAAAAGATAGCTTTTGTGGGATGTCGGTTTCTTTCCCACTTTATGTCATTGCTACACTTTTCCATTCTCGCTTTTTAGCAGTTATCTTTTTTTTTTTTTTTAAACTAGAGACTTACCGGATGTTCTGCCTCCGCGGAACCCCTTTCGGGTGCAGACAATTTTCAAAGTGCCTTTTTAAAACCTTAATCCCGATTTATCGAATCTTAGTCGTAAAGTTTGAGTGCTTCAGAGATTTCGCCATTTTTTTTGGACACCGCTCCAAGAGCCTTAAACTGTATTCAATATAAAGCGACTAAATGAAACGAAATGTTAGCGTAAAAATTGTAAATTAACATTGCGAGATTCTGAAATAATGTTTTATAATTAAAATCCTGCAAATTATTTGATCAGAGTAGTCTTATGGCTTGGACTCTATTTTTGAGGTTATGTTCACTGTTCGGCCTGATAGGCATCCCATTAATCGAGCTAGGCTATACATGTCTTCTTTATTATTTCCCATTGCGCCTTTAACAGCCACAAACAATAGCCACAAACAATATGATGCATCGCACAGAAGTTACTCTGCCTAACATTTTGAACTTTATTTCCGTGTAATCGCATGTCCCTTGCGGACCGAACGAACGGAGCGGATATGCTACAGCGTATATATATTAACATTTCACTTGTTGAAATTCGGATTCTACGTGAAATTTTGAGTTAAACGGTCACAGAGTAATCGCAATAGTTTTTCTTGCAACATTAAAAACTTTTAATAAATATAATACTTATCGATGACGTGCGCTGAAGGCGACTTCAAACGCATCGTCATTCAGTAGTACCTTATAGGCGTTATCCGTCGATTATGCGTTCGAAGTCGCCCTCAGCCCACGTTATCGATAAGTATTATATTTTTTAAAAGTTTTTAATGTTGCAAGAAAAACTATTGCGATTACTCCGTGACCTTTTAACGCAAAATTTCACGTAGAATCCGAATTTCAACAAGTGAAATGTTCATCTTCCTTTTTTAATGAGTTTTTCTTGCATGATACGGAGAAGATACGATGTGGATATTATAAGGATACGCTGTAGCGTATCCGCTCCGTTCGTTTGGTCCGCCAGGGGTGGCACGTACTATTCCATAACCTTTATATTATCACATCACGCGTTGAAAAACATGATTGCACTTCCGTGTTTTATGATTGCAAACAACCATGCCAAATTCACCACATGCTAAGTTCAAATTTTCATATGTGAAAATTGAGTTATATTTTCTAAAAAAGGAACAATGTGCTTGGGGGTTAGCAACGCTTCTAGATTTTAAGTTTTCTCCAGATCTTATAAGTGCAGGAAAGTAATTAAAATGACTTTAACTTCCGAGTTCCCTGTGCAAAATTATGTACAATTCAATTTTCATCGTCCAATAATAATTAAAATGTATGCACTTTTTCGCTAAAACCTTCGTCACATTAAATGGGATTCAAATGGGACACAAAAAGCTTTCATGATGAAAGAAATTAAAATGCATATTTAAAAAACGGAATTGATTACGTATTCCAAATAGTGAAATTCTACGATATTTGTATGAAAACTAATTCGATCCACAACTTTCTACCGGGGTGCTACCCCCGGAATTTTGTTTTACGTTTGCAAATACAGGTTCCGGGTAATAAGTAGAAAAACATATATTTATGTTTTTAAAGTATACTTTCAATGATTTACCACGATTAGTTGTTTACTTGCTTGTTGCAGCATTCAGCGAACAGTCCTATTTATCACGCGGGACAAATCGTAATGACGCTGCGGAGCAGTGGTTAAAACTTAATAAACGCGAAGGTTCGGTTACTTTTTCAAGTCAAGATGTAAATTTCCGGCCTGACGCAAGAATTTAATTCGTGAAAAATAACTCGGAAGTGAATTAAGTTCTGAAATTAAAAAAATTAGTTTCCTTCAGAATTGTTATTAGTAAATACACTTTTAGTTATATTTTGTTATGTCGTAAAAAAATATTTTATTTTATACCTTTTCATTTGCTTCTATCACGATTTCAATTATATTTCGGTGAACCTTAAGCAGGTCAGCCTCATCATCTCATCATCGTTATACCTACCACAACTTCAGAGATTATTTTGTATAGATCTTAATGAACCCTGCGATTTTGGAAATCGTATTAGGCACACAAATAAAAAAGAAAAACATTTATTCAATGTGTATGTTTTATAATGATGTAAAACATTGTTAAAATTATAGATAAAAGGCAGATAATTTATTTCAGTTCAAATAATTTCTTGTGAAGCTAGAATGAATAAGTAAAAATATTCTTGCTTTATAAACGCACTCTTCTAAAATAGAGTAGTTTCCTATGCTAAGAATAGATAGATATCACTCCCTCCATTTAAACTGATAAGGGTAGCAGACTGTACTCTTTCATCGTGGGACCGACCCGGCAGGGCCTCGGCCCCAAGTGTATCATTCCTTGTCTGACTGCTACGGCGTGAACTACGGTATCATTATAATGAACTGACTGACCAGATCTACGAGTCTGGGTCAGGATTATTACAATTAAAGTGAATTTTTATTCAAACCGTCACATAAATTGGCGATCCATACCAGGATAATTTTGATTGATATGTCATTCTCATAAAATTAAAATCAGGAAAACACGTACTGGGCTAAACTAAGTAGGCTCACAGTGATTCCTTGTCTTAAAAAATTAGACTAAAAGGAGAGACGTCACCCAACTAAGTTGGCACCGTTGGAATTTCTGAATTCACGGACTCTGAAACCCACGGCTGACCAGAACGAGTAAATTCACTGAAGCAGCCACGAACTATCTTCACCGGGAATCTCAAGTAAGTAAAAAGAAGAGGAAAAATTAAAAAAAAAAAAGGAGTGTTTTGTCATGACTCTCCAAAACCTCGTAAGGCTACCCTTCTAGAAATAATCAATTGAACACGATTCATAACGATTGAGTGTGATCAAACTTTGAATCGTTTTAAATTGTTGCTAATTGTGTCAATTGTTCCCAATCGGGTTGAATTGAGTGAATGCACTTGCCTCTGCCTGCAGTGCGCCCTCTGCAGTTTTCGTTTGTAACACCCCTACTAAAAAAAAAAGTCAGAAATCGTCACGAATGGTCAGAAGTTCTGACGATTCCTGAACCCAAAAGGATTAAAAATTAAAAATAATTTTTTTTTCAATGTTGCATGTACAGATTTAAAAGTTAGAAATTCAGAATCTAAGGGTTTCGACGATTTCAGACACCTAAACATTTTTCTAAAAAATTTAAAATTAGATCAAATATAATGTATCTTGTAAAGAGAAAGAGATACGTCAAAACGGACAAAATTTTCCGATTCACCTTCAGAGTCATTCAATATATAATTATTAATAATTAATTATAAGTAAAAAGAGAATATTCATAAATAAACATAAATAAATAATATAAATAATCTGGGAAATATAAAAGGGATTAGGTTTTATGACATTCCATTCTTGGACCCCTAATAAAAGGATTATCCTTCGAACCCAAACTCTGACGATTTCTGAACATTTCTCACGAATTCTGACTTTTCCTGACGATTTCTGTCGAGAAACGTAACAAAAGTGGTCAGAAATGGTCAGAAGTCCTGACTTTTTTCTAACGATTCCTGACTTTTTTTTTAGTAGGGACACACGACGCGCACGTGTTATTTATAGGTTGGAAATCAAATTTTTAATGATTCAACAAAAATTTCAAAGTTCAAAAAATTGAATGTTTGTTCAGGCGGTATACCGAATGAAGACTCGAAAGTATGTGGATCAAGAGTACGTTAAAAACAATTCACCTATCGATGTGACAGTGATATAGTATCTTTATCAAGTAGGCAGTAGTAGTTTGATTTAGCGGGTATATTATTGTGAAACATTTATTTACTTCTTTTTAAATTCATATTGTTGACATTTTTTGGTTTGAAAGCGTAAAAAACTGCTTGTAAATAATTATCACAATATTAAAATGCTGTAGTGACAACTTAACCTTCAATTCAGAATAATGGATGCCCAATTGAAAACGATTGGAATCATTAGAACATAGGATGGCGCCAATATTTTGAAACTCAGACTAAATAAATTGTAGGTAACTCATTAAATTCTTTCAATTTTCAGTAGAAAAACTTATCCAATTTTTTTAAATGTCTTCCAGTATAACAATTTTTAATCTTTAAATAAGATTGATTTAAAATTCTCGTTTTGAATATTTAAGATACTCAATTTTAAATATTTCAAATAATTTGGTTTGCAATGCCTGGTCTTAAAATCTTTGAATTTTAAATGTTTCAAGTTTTTAATTGTATAATATTCGATTGTTCAGCAGGCTTTATGTAATTAAAAAGTTAAATAAATTAACAATAATTGACAGAAATGGACTTAGAAATTCAACTATTCAAAAACTGTTACAGATTAAACTATTTTTGAAATGAAACATTAAAGATTGTGGTATTTACATGTGGAGCAGTTCAAAATTGTATTAAATATCTGCAGGAATCATCGAAACAACTGGTTTCCCTTCCCCAAGCACAGAAATTTTCAGGGCGGCGATTCGGCGGACGATTTCAAATTCCCGGGTTTCCCCGGTCAAGTTTTTCAATTTTCCCGGCCAACTAAAAGTAACAAATTCGTATTTGCCACAAAACGCAAACATTTATTTTAATTCATGACGTCCCAGATAGCAAAATGCCCGCCGATTGCAAGCGATCTGCCGGCCTGCGGTCCGATCGATCGGACCGACTTGCCGGCAGATATGCACCTTAATGTGCACACCATTGATGTCTATATGCCCGCCCGACAGGCCGGAGCGACGCTGTCCGGCGAACTGCATGCCCGACGGTCCGGTAAATTGCAGGCTGAGTGTGCGAGTAGATTAAAATTAAAAAAATCTTTTTTTATGTAAATAAAATAACAATTTTCAAATATCACGAAAGGTAATGACGAGAGTCTGCGTATAATAAGTCCAAGTTGAAAGAAAAATGTCAATATTATAAAAATATCTTTTTATAATATTGACATTTTTCTTTCAACTTGAAATTTATATTATTATACGCAGAATTTCATTACCTTTCGTGCTATTTGCTACTTTTGTTGATTTGAAGGACACCGACAGCAAAAAATTGCTAACAAATTTTTTGTTCCACACACAGCCAAAACAATACCAAAAACCGCAAACGATGAAAGGTATAACTCCGTTATATAAGTAGATTACTCCGTATTCCAAGTGGATTACTCCATTTACAAGTGGATTACTTATTCTTCTATTTTTTCTGGAACGAATAACAGTTATTGTTTGCAAATCGTACACATCCGAGCGAAAATTCACGGGAGTGAACGCCACACGAGATGAAACACGACAAGAACAGCTGATCCAAAACGCGCATGCGCGTTTTTGATCTCAAACTTCTCGCACTATCAGCTTGCAGCGGTCGCGTAAATCGCAGGCCCGTCGTTCCTCGCCGTTTGCAAGCCCGACGGGCGTCTAATGTACTGGACCGTTGCCTGCCGTTATCCGCCTTTCGGTCGCATTCCGACTCTGCCGGCCTGTCGCGTGAATTTAGCAGGCACGCTGGTTTCCAGCCCGTCGGGCTGATCGCGTGCAGGCACGTATTGTTATCTGGGGTCTATTCTAAACATCCTTCAACACAACAGAGCAAAACATTGCAAAATAAATCAAATCTCAAAAAATACTTGAAGTTTCCGCTCAAAATATCAATTTTCCACGCAAAAAATGGAATAGTTATACTTTCAATTGGAAACATTTATTTTCAACAAAAAAAACAGATTTTCAACAAGAAAGTTGAAATTTCAACTAAAGTGGTGAATTTTCAAATAAAAATGTGAATCTTCAACTGAATAGTTGAATGTAAAAAATAAATTTTCACCTAAAATTATGAATATTTAACTGGAACCCTTGAATTTTCAACCAAAAAGAGGAATTTCTGAATCAGAAGATTAATTTTCAAATAAAAAGAATTACTTTGTACAAAGAAAATAATTTTTCAACAAAATAGTTGAATTTTTGATTCAAGAAGACAAATTTTTACCAGATGGTTGAATTTTGAACTAAAAAAAAATAATTTTCAATCGAAAATGGAATAGTAACATTTTTAGTAGAAAAAATTAATTGTAAACCAAAAATAAGAGTTTTCAACTAAAACAATGAATATTCATCTGAAATGGTTTAATTTTCAAGCAAAAAAATTAATTTTTACTAGGAAAGATAAATTTCTACCAAAATACGAATTTCAAACTAAAAACGATAATTTTGCTACCAAAAATCAAATAAATGAATTTTTAGCAAAAAAAAAAGAATGTTTAAAAAAAGAGATGAATTTTTAACCATGAAGATTTTTTTTTTTTACAAAAAAGTCCAAATTTCCACAAAGTACATAAATTTCAAAGAAATAGTTTAATTTTTAAATGCAAAATATCGATTCTCAACGAAATAGTTGAACTTTCACCAAAAAAAGATAAATTGATTTTCAACAAATTAGTTATATTTTCAACCAGAGATGAATTTTAAATTAAAATGATAGAGTGATAGTGGGACAAATGGTGACGTATTAACAAGTGAAAATGCTAATATCTATAGGATATTAGAAGTTCATGAAGAATCTGAATAGCTTTATTCTCATTTAATTTTAAATGTTCTTTACCTAAAATATTTTAAGTAATTTATTTAATAAATTACATGTCTTTTATACAAAATTATAGACAATGAAATGAATAACTCGATGAAAAAATTTCAGCTCATTAGCAAATTTGTTGATGACAGCACTCCCATCTCGCGGAAATTATTACAAAATTTATTATTTTTAATTTATTATTATTTATTAATTATTATTAATTTATTGTTTATTTAATTTTTTTTCATAGACATATTGCTTAAAATGTGTTGCCTCGAAAAAAAGTAAATAAATGTTTTCAAATAATTCCCGCGAGACGAAAGTGCTGCCATCAAATTGCCACTGCATAACCTCCAAATCCTACTACCGATTGGGAACGATTGAAACTTTGCAACGCTCAATCGTTCCCAATTGTGTACACACGATTAAGAAACACGATTAGAAACAATTCAAATTTCTTTCTATCGTTGTAAATTGTTTTCAGTTAATTATTTCTAGAAGGGTAGTCGACTACGCGAGACTTATACCTTTCGTTAAAAAACGTTCATCGATTCATTCATAATATTTGGCCAAAGTTGTAACACTTTCGTTTCAAATGCGGCGCGACACACCACCCGACATCCGCTAACATAAGTAGGTAACTCAAAGAATTAGGTACACAATTAAACACACGCACTATTAAGAAGGAAACCATGGCAGACGGAATTCAAAGAAACGCACCTTCACAGAAGGAAGATACCCCCCGTGTAGTTACTATTGCTGATATAATTGGCATGCTACAGAAATTATCAGATCGGATGTCTAACATGGTACTCGCAATGAATACTCGTAAAGAAGAAATTCACTCTACAGCAAAAAAGTTTGATTTGGTGATTTCGGAAGAAAGCTAAAGGGAGAACAATGAAGAATCTAGAGTAGATAACAATGAAACGTTGTTTCCAGAATTAGCACAGTAGTTAGAGAGAGAACAAGTTGACCGTAGGCTTCTACAAAGGTTGTCAAATGAAAGAGTAACAACCCCAAATGAAGACATCCTTATAAGTGACAGGCTCTCACAAAGGTCGAATGAAAGAATTTCCACCACAAGCGAAAATATCCCCGCGAGAGACGCGGTGAAATTAATTAAAAAATTCAATGGACAAGACGATATGGGAGTTGAACCCTTCATCACTCTTGTGGAAAGATTTAAATCGCAGTGTTTGAATCCAGGAGTTTTATTAGACTGGATCATTACAGAAAAAATTGAAGGAGAAGCGGAAAAATCTCTTCGTTTTTTATCAATTCAAGATTATGATGATATTTTCAAAGCTCTTAGAACTAACTTTGGAACTACTGGATCACTAGAAACTCATCGCAACAAACTATCACATGTAATCCAAGAAGCTGGGGAAAGTACGCAGAATTTCGATGGAAGATTCAACCAAAGAATGCACGAACTTTTGTATACTGTACAATCGAAAAATCCTCTAACACACGAACGAGAAATCTGCATAAAAAATGAAGAGCAAACAGTTCTCGAAAAATACCACATGAATTTAAGAGAGGAACTTTCAGACCGAGTTTCACGCAAAAATCCTAGCGATATTAGAGCAGCACAACAAATGGCAATCCAATCGGGAAGTCGGATTAGCTGAAAGAAGTAAAATTTGCTTATCCCAAAACACCTTCGAACCCCAACTATCTATTCGCAAAACCCTCAATAAATCTCCTTTTCAATCATTAAACTCCCAACTCAGTAAACAAAAATACCCTTCATCAAACAATCCTCCAAATCACAACATACCTTTGCAGCAGAGAATCCAGTTGAACGGAAGAAGAAGATATCCAGGAAACGGAAATGGAGACAGAGTATCAGCAATATCTGGAAGATTATATTCTAAAAAGAGGACAATTACACAGAGCAACTAAACCTCTAAAATTATTAGTCGATGGTGGCGCATCGGTAAATCTAATAAAAGAAAGTCACATTAACAAATACCACCAGAGAATTTCGAAGAACAAAGAGTTTTCAATGGGAAATGATAAGCACCGGACAAACGAAGCCACCAAGTTTAAGTTTCAAGGGAAAGAACATCTCTTTGTAATTGTAGCAAGAAATTTTCCCATACCCGAGGAAGGCATCATCGGCACACCATTCCTGTACTCTTATCAGTTCAACTTGTCAAACATAAAAAACCATAAAAATGATAACCGTGGAAACAAACAAAAAGCAGGGGCATATTCTCATAGAAGATAATCCCTACATTCCAAATTCTATTTACCGTATTGTTGACTCACAAGTTATGATTCCCGTTAGTAACGAAACCGAAACAGACTTGAGATTGAGTGACGAAGAGATAAATTACAAGTTCATCAATGTTGGCCCAGAACGAGAGGAGCGTGTAACTTACGTTACGCAGAAGGAATTAAACAATAGATTGAAATTATTGAAGGGAAATTTGAGGCTTGAACACATCGAAGATGCCCACAGAACACAGATTCAAAAAATATCTATCTCGTATCACGACATTTTCTCACTTCAAGGAGACCCACTATCCTGCACAAGTCTCGCGTCACATAAAATAATCGTGTAACATGAAGCGAATATTAATATACGTCAACCGCGACATCCGGAATGCTACAAAGAAGAAATTTCAAATCAAGTAAATGAAATGTTAACCAAAAAAATAATAGAAGCCTCGGACTCAACATTCAATTCACTACTTTGGGTAGTCCCGAAAAAACGCGACGCGTCAGGAAAACCTAAATGGAGGCTTGTAATTCATTTTAGGAAGTTGAACGAAAAAACAGATCAAGATGCCTACCCACTTCCTGTAATCGACGACATTTTGGACCACCTGGGAAAAGCAAAATTCTTTTCAGCCTATGATTTGAGCTCAGGACTTCACCAAATTCCCATGATCGAGGACTTAAAAAAATATACCGCATTTTCTACACTTGAAGGATATTTTCACTATAACCGCATGCCGTTCAGGCTCAAAACGCTCCAGCCACATTTCAAAGAATGATGGACACAGCATTAAGGGGACTAGTAGGAAAAATATGCTTCGCTTATCTGGACGACATTGCTGTCTTTGGAAGCACACTCCAAGAACACAACGAAAATCTCGTTATCTTGTTTGAACGTTTACGGGCTACTGGAATCAAACTTCAACCAGACAAGTGTGAGTTTCTTCGAACGGAACTGGAATACCTGGGACACGTGATCACGGAAAACGGAGTGAAACCAAACCCATCTAAATTATCTGCTGTCCAAAATTTCAAAAGACCCGAGAAAAAAAAGAAGTCATGTCTTTCATGGGACTAGCTGGATATTACCGAAAATAAAAAAAAAAACTTCTCTACGATAGCTAAACCATTGACAGTACTGACGAAGAAAAATCAACCCTTTAATTGGACGCCATCTTGCGAAACAAGTTTTAAAATGTTGAAAGATGCTCTTTGCTCAGCATCGGTATTAAGATATCCTGACTTCAAGGACACATTTACTCTGACTACCGATGTAAGTTATGCTGGACTGGGTGCAATTTTATCTCAACAGGGACAACCAGTTTGCTACATTTCAAGAACTTCAAACGAACCCGAGCTAAACTTCACAACTACCGAAAAAGAAAGATTAGCAATCGTATGGGCAGTTAAGCGGCTTCGACAATATCTTCTTGGACGCCAATTCATAATACAAACGAACCATCAAGCTTTGACGTGGCTTTTTAACATAAAAGACCCTTCTTCCAGGTTGATGAGGTGCAAATTTTAGATGGAAGCATACGCATACAAGATCGTGTATAAAAAAGGAAAGGAAAACATGACAGCTGACGCGCTTCCAAGAATGCACCCTATTGAAGATCAAAATCTCTCAGAACAATTTGGACAGAGTGCACAAATCAATCAAGTAAATGACTCCCGAGAACTCGATGAGATTGATACATCATCATCATCAGGCGAAGATAACCAACCAATTTCTGAAAGATTGCGAAATCACGAACAGACAGATGAAAAATACATTCAAAACGATTACGCAATCTGGAAAAGGAACCGCCTGCCTAGTAAATTAGAAATCGAACCTGTGGCCACTGGAAACAATTGGATTAAAATTAGCAAACAACATATTTTCTCTTTGCTGAGAATCCAGTTGCCAGACTATGACGAAGAAAAAAGGGTCAAACTCCTCTACATAAAAATTAAAGATTTCACCAGAAACAAAACCTGGTGCATACTTAAATTTCACGTGGAAGATCCCTTAATCAAAAAAAAAAAAGCAATCAAGAGACTACGCTAACAAACATCGTGGGAAAATATGGAGAAAGATGTAATCGACTTCGTTAAGAAATGTCAAACATGCCAACGCGAAAAACTGACCCGAATTCGTCCCAAGGTTGAATCAGTCATTCCGGAAATGCCGACGCAGCCAAATGGGAAGATCGCGATGGACATAGTTGGCCCATTACTGGAAACAACGAGTGGAAACAAATATATTTTATCCATTCAAGATGTGCTTATGAAATATATAATTCTTATAGCACTATGGGAAACGACGAGCGAAAGCATACTAACAAACCTGCTAGATTATATTTACATATTTTCTTCTCCAAAGCACATCAAAACAACTGCTTTCCATCCACAAAGCAATGGAGCCCTCGAGAGAACTCACAGCACAATGAAAGATTTTTAAAGACATACATGACCAATAATGAGACGAAATGGGACCAAAACTTGAACCTTATATGCTTAGCATTTAATACCGCAGTCCACGAGAGTACAGGTTTAACGCCGTTTGATATAACATTTAGAAGAAAAGCCAATTTACCTTCAGCCTTAGCAACAACCACGTCGTTAACCCATCAAGAACTGTTAGACATTTGGCGAAAGAGACATGAGGATTATTTGGAAAAAGGAAGAACTGCCATTCAAAAAACACAGAAACGATTAAAAAGGCAGCAGGATGCAAAAATAATCATCAGTAATCCTCTTTTCGAACCAGGAGATTTAGTATTATTGCATAATGATAGTAAAAAAATAAAATTAGCAAGCGAATGGCTCGGACCCTACACCATATGCAAACGCGTTCGTTCCTCTGATTATGAAATTCTATACAATAATCAGCATTACACGGTACACGCTAATAGGTTGAAACCCTTCTACCAATAGCTTCATCGGTTCATTTTATGTTGTTTAGAATGCATTTCACTTGGTTACTGCTATCACTTCTTTCGATCACATCTGCTAACGTGACCCACACTTCACTCGATGGCTCCACCATATTCACCGAGGACCTTAATCAGCTGTTAGGAAAAAGCGGTACAAAAGGGGAGCTTTTAATTTTGTTGGAAGCATCTCCAAGACACTTTTGGGAACACTATCCGAAGGTGTGTGTATGCCATTATACACACACGTGACACTACCCGATTCGGGTAGTGTTTCTAGGTGGATAGTTTCTTGTAGTAAAGAACTACAAGTGTGGACTCACCAGACCCACGACGCCAACAGCACGCAGTAGTATTATTCCCGAATGTTCACCCATCCAAATACTAACCGCACCCAACACTGCTTAACTTCAGTGATCTAACGAGAACTGGTTTTTTCAGCGTGGTATGGCCGTTGGTGATTTAGATTATATCAACCATGAACTTGACTAACTATATTCCCAAAACAAAATGTTAAAAATGTCACTTCAAAATCAGAATAAAATTATCAGGACGATTTTAAATTCAGCCGCGCACGGCGTAGATTCCTTGTTGAAAAAAAAAACATTGTAGATAGTTATAACCAGTTAGCCAATAAGGCTAATGAAAATACCGAAAACATAGTAATGGCTAATCAGATCACATCCCCAAATTCTACCTCCGAGTACACTTATAGAGGGTTTTGAACAATTCGAAGAGGAAAACAATGAAAAGCATAGCATTCAGTTAGTAGAGGATAAACATCACTATTTGATTGACATTGCCGAAATAACTGTTTTATTGATAAATATTAAATTTGTCTACTCAATTCAAATGCCGATTTTAGAAAAAGAAATCTATAAAATAAATCACTTAATTCCGATACCACTACGACAGAGAGATAATTTTATCACCGTAATCCCAAATGAAAATTATGTATTGATCAACGACTAAAAAACTCTTTACATCCCTACGTCAGAAAGTGATCTTAGTTACCGTAAATTACTAGGCATTGCCAAAATTTGTAAAAGAAAGAACCCTAACTATCTCCTACCAGAAACTAAATCATGTAAAACAGGATTGATAAAAAACAGCGTTAAAATTATAAACAACAAAATGTGTCAGATAAATGTAATTATTCTTGATCAAACTGTATTTTACATTTTAAAAAACGAGCAGGGTGTCATTATGATTCCAAACAAGGAGGAGATAGTACAAATTTACTGTGAAAATTCAAATTATGAGAAGACAATAACAGGAATAGCTTTGATTAAAGCTCTAGATAACTGTATTCTACATACCGAATACACTATTGTAAAATTAAGCAAAACAAAAGTAAAAACGCCGAATTTTTCATATCCAAAAAATGTTACAATTCCATTCTCGGAATGCGATCTAAATCTTGTAAGAAATGAATTCCTGCCCTTGAAAGGACAATTAAATGGTCAGAATTAAAATTAGCCGGAAAATATTCAGATGAGACAGAAACTGTTTTGAATAAAGTACAGAGTATTGGAAGATCTCATTCTTGGAAAGAAAAGGCAACGGACATTCTTTCTTACCTAGGCTACACTTCGTTAACCCTTATTTCAGTATTTGCGCTTTATAAATGCGGTGTTCGCGAATTAATTTGGAAATGTCTTTCTAACCTCTGCATTAATTTTTGTTGTACCACCAATAAGATAAACCACGAAATAATATCACAAGTTGTCACCTATGTACCAGCGATCGGGCCTACTATCGATTTAGAGAGTAAGTTAGATAATAAACCTATTAAGTTTAGGAGGAAGTAATCTATGCAAGTACAAAGAATTTAGGGAGAAATTCACTCTAACGGGGGAGGTGTAAAGCTAGAATGAATAAGTAAAAATATTCTTGCTTTATAAGCGCACTCTTCTGAAATAGAGTAGTTTTCTTAGGCTAAGAATAGATAGATATCACTCCCTCCCTTCAAACTGATACGGGCAGTAGACTACTCTTTCATCGTGGGACCGACCCGGCATGGCAGGGCCTCGGCCCCAAATGTATCATTCCTTGTCTGACTGCTACGGCGTCAACTAGTGTATCATTATAATTAACTGTCTGACCAGATCTACGAATCTGCGTCAGGATTATTACAATTGAAGTGCCTTTTTATTAAGACTCATTAAGATTCATGTATTTAGACTCCCATATCGTGTTTCTCTATCCCTTATAAATCTCTATAATATCCTAGACGTATGCGCCGACGTCACTTTTATCGGCGACGGCGTTCAAGCTAAATTTGATCGGCGTCTGGCGCGGTTCTCAATTTCGGCGGTGGCATTAACGTCGGCGCGAGTTTCTAAAAGTGTTTTTGAATTTGTTTTTTTTTTATAAATAGAAAGAAGATAAAAACCAGAATTTATTAAATAAACATTTATATAAATCTCTTCCTTTTCCTTTAAACCTTTAGTAACATTATTCTTTAATCTTTATGCATACATTTCTTTAAGAGACTGTAATTATCGTGAATGAAGATTCTTTTGACGATGACGAGGGGTTTTACGGATGATCTCTTCACATTGAGGAATAGCCCACCTGTAGAAAAAAAACTTTCACTTTATGTACGGATATAATAAAATAATGCGTATTGTCTAAACAATTAGGGTATGTTCTGAAATAAGAAAATACTGAATAAAAAGCGACATAGTGTAAGAGATTTAAAAAACAGGACTTTTCTCCACCTTCCCTATGAAAAGGCGCGAGTGGAATATTATTAATTATTCACATAATTGCAAAACTGTCTTCGACAATAAATAGACTCTTTACATTCATAAAATGTATAATTAATTCCATAAAATAGTAACTTTTCGAAGTTCACAGAAAAAAATATTGTTTAAACAAATGAAAATTGTTTAAATAATTTTATACTGTCTTTAGCACAAAATATCACTTTCAGGATTCTTTAATTGCGTTATTTACTCCAGAAAGTAGTAACTCATCAAGACTTACAGGGAAAAAAATTATTTAAAATGAAATTTTTTGAATAATTACCAAATATTGTTAAAATATATATAGTGCTTTCAAGATTCATTAATTGCGTCATTAATTTCAGAAAATAATAACCTTTTACGATTCAAGGCAAATAAAATTTGTTCGAACAGAATAATAATTGTTTAAACAATTTAAAATTGGTTAAATATTACTTTGAAACTTGTCACTTATCGAATCAAAATAATTCAGTTATCAAAAAAACCAAAAAATACCGTCTTTACATGAATTTGACATAAAACTGCTATTTTCCATTCTTTGGGTCACTTCCCGGGCACAATATAAGGGTTGTGGAGGGGTCAAAACTGAAAGATATTGAGTGAAAATTATTCCTCAAACATTCCTTAAGAGTTGACCAAACTTTGATTTACAAAACTTAATAACAAGTACTTCTTTCTTCCATGTTTACAAAAACCGACCTTTTTCTATTTAAAACCCCATGTTCATTTCAAAAGCCCGGGTTAATGTTGACTGATTTGAAAAAAAATGAAATTACAACATTTTTTCCCCGGAAAACGAACAAATTGAGTGGGATCGATCACCAAAATCATCTTCTTGCAGACTTCTGTGCTGACTCTATATAGATTTCAGGCTAGGGTTCCACTCCTAACGGGCCCCCCCCCCCCCCCCCCCCCGAAAGACGCACAGAGAAAAAGTCTCGTTCATATTTGATCCACCCTCGTATTTTACTATCAACATGAAAATTGTAAACGTCTAAGTATGAAAAGAACCGATTATTCTGTCAGTATAGGGGTGAAAATAACAAAACTCAACAATATTGTTGAATTTGTGTATGAGTAAAGAATGTGCGCCGCAGCTTTTGGAAATCTGGGAATTTGAAGAGATCGGTACTATCAAAAGATAGAATTGGTAAAGTTCAGCGGTAATGTGCGTGAGTGGCTTCAATTTTGGAGCTTATTTAAGAAGATACACGAAGATGCGAATATGGGTAATGAAGAAAAGTTTCAATATTTGATACAAGCAATGATGCCGAATTCTCGTGCGGAAGATTTAGTGAAAAGTTACCCGCCGACCAGTGAAAATTATGAAAAGACAACTGATAGTTTGAAGAAACGCTTTGGACGATATGATTTGCAGATCGAAGTTTATGTGCGCGAGCTTTTGCAACTAGTACTGCAAAATGCTATGTCCTCGAAGGAAGTGCAGCTCGCTAGTCTGTATGATAAAACTGAGTCCTATTTACGAGCTCTGGACACGCTGGGGGTCACTACAGACAAGTGCGCGGCGATGCTGTTTCCCTTAGTGAAATCTTCGCTTCCTGAAGAGTTATTACGCGTGTGGCAGCGGTCCAATAGTGCAAGTGAGACGAATGCGACAAGTAATTCGTCAGATGTGTCCAAAACGCGGTTGAATAAGCTGGTAAGTTTCCTGGAATCCGAAGTGCAAAATGAATTAAGGATCTCCATGGCTGTTAAGGGTTTCAGCTTCAGAGAAGAGAATGAGTCAGAACGCACGAAGAAATCTAAAGATCAGCCTGCAGGAAAGGATGTGCCAAGTGCGCGCAATTTGCTGTCTACTAAAGGTAGAGAATATTCGTGTATATTTTGTGAAAAAAGTGACCACGATAGTGCAAAATGCTTTATAGCTAAGAATATGTCGTATTCAGAGAGACAAGAAGTCGTGAAGAAAAAGCGCGCGTGTTTTAACTGTTTAAGGATCGGGCATAATAGCAGATTTTGCTGTGTAAATGTGAAATGTTCGAAGTGCGCGCGACGGCATGTGGACATTATGTGCTTCAAAGAAGAAAACCGGGCAGACTTTCAAAACGGCAAGCCAACGAATTCAGTGAGTGCAGTAAACATACAGGAAGAGTGCAATTTGGCTTTGTCGTCGGAGGTCCCGACGACGTTTATGCAAACACTGAAAGTGAAAGTACGCAATGATTCGACGGAACTGATAGTGCGTGCAGTTATAGATACGGGTTCACAGAATTCATATATTTCGAGAGAAGTTGCCGATAAATTAGATTATCAACCGCTAGCGAAACAGGACATGGTGCATTTACTTTTCGGCGGTGAGAAATCTGGCATCACGACGCATAAAAAGTATTTGATCCGCGTCGGCAATTTAGATGGTAATTATTGGTGTAATTTTCAAGCGATGGATGAGAAAGTTATTTGTGCAGATGTGCCATAGGTGACAAAAGGTAGCTGGCTGCAAGAACTGGAAAATATGAACGTGAATTTAACAGATGTGTGCAGCAATGAAAATACAGTGGCTATTTTATCAGGGCAGACGTAGCCGGAAAATTACTCACTGGGCGTGTACAGGGATTAGAAAGCGGATTAACGGCCGTCGAGACGTACCTGGGTTGGGCACTGATGGGTAAAGTACCAAGGGAAGCAGCCGAAACTAACGGGCGAGAAAATTTAGCAGTGTCCGCTATCTCTATGTTTACTCAAAATTCAGATGTGAAAGATCTATGGTCTTTGGACGTTTTGGGGATTAAGGACCCTATAGACCATAAAACCCAAGGACAGCACGACATAGAGGTGGAAGAAACGTTCAGAGAAAGTGTCATCAAGAATGGAGAAGGCCGCTATGAAGTGAAATTGCCCTGCCTTGAGTGTCATCCGGAACTTGAAGACAATAAAACGATGGCTGTGCAGAGATTAGAGCCTATGGTGAAAAAGTTGCAGGTAGCCGAAAAATATGAAGAGTACGACAGCATTTTCCGTGAATGGCTGCGAGAAGAGATTATAGAACGAGTCCCTCCGGAAGAAGAGGCCCACTGGGGTATTTATCTGCCTCATCGTCCCATTTTTAAGGCATATTCGACAACCAGCACGAGACCGATATTCGACGCGTCGGCAGGCTCTCCCTCTCTCAACAGAGGTCTGGAAAAAGGGCCGAATCTCATAGAACAAGTTGGCGATATTTTATTGCGCTTCAGAGAAGGTAACATTGGTGTAATTGCGGATATAAGGAAGGCTTTTCTGCAGATTAGTGTGAACCCGGCGGAACGAGATTTTCTCAGATTTCTATGGTACGACGCTGAGGGTAAGTAGTAAGTAGGTGAGTAGTCCGTTTATTCTAGGTGCAACGATTAATCTACATTTAGATGATTATTTAAAATTGATTGAGTGTCACAATAGTGTAAAAATGTCTAATTATGTAAATATTTTGAAGTTTAAGCACAGTTTTTATGTAGATAATTGCGTGAAAAGCGTGAATAATGTAACGGATTTGTATAGTTTTATGCACGATGCAAAAACAGTGATGGAGTCGGGTCTTTTTGACTTACGCGGTTGGGAGCACACCAGTAACAATTCTCAGAGTTCAAGTGGGGTTCTCGGATTATTGTGGGATAAACAGCAGGACACGCTATCGCTTAAAGTGTCAGGTTTAGAAAAGTTAGAATTCGAGAAAGTTACAAAGAGAAATATTTTGTCAGTTGCTCATCGTATTTTTGATCCGCTCGGTTTTGTTTGCCCGGTCTCGCTCGGCACGAAAATTTTATTGCAAGAAGCTCGGGCAGCTAAATTAACGTGGGATGAAGAGGTCAGCGAGAATATTAAAAAGAGGTTCGCGAATTGGATCGAAGAATTAAAAAACCTCGATCAGGTCAAGGTGCCGCGCTTTATGATAGGAGTAATTGACACAGACGCGGATTTGAGTATACATACATTTGTTGACGCGAGTAAATTAGCTTATGCTGCAGTGATTTTTATAAGAGTACAAAGAGGCTCGGACGTACAAGTGTATTTTGTCCAAGCAAAGACTAGAGTTGCGCCTGCGGTTAAGAGTAACACGAATAAATCGACGAGTATTCCTCGACTAGAATTATTAGCAGCAATGATCGGCGCAAGATTAACAAGTCATGTTCTAAATGCATTAGATTTTAAAGGCGCGAAAATTTTTGTTTCGAATAGAGTCAAAGAGATTAGGGATATTTCTGAATCGAAACAGTGGCGGCATATTCCTGGACATTTAAATCCAGCTGATTTACCGTCGAGAGGTTGCACGGTCAATCAGCTGTTAGCTTCTTGGTGGTGGGAGGGTCCGGATTGGCTTAGAGAAAGTAAGAACAAATGGCCTACTGCTAATGAGGATTGCGTTGATGACGTAGAGGTCAATTCAGAATTAAAGAAGTCAACCCAAGTACAAAGCGCCGCATTAATTAGCGTTAAAAATGATGAAATAAGGGACAAGGATAATTTACTTTATCAGCTCTCTAGTTATACTAAAGTGATTCGAGTTATTGGTTGGATTAAGAGGTTTATTCATAATTGCAAAGAGAAAAGAGAGGCTAGAAAAGCAATTTCTTTGACCGCAGAGATTAATTTAATGAAAATCAACTTTTTGACAGCTGATGAAGTTCACAAGGCTGAAATTAGTCTAATAAAAATGATTCAAAGCACGCATTTTCATAGTCTAGAAGATGAATGCATTAAAGATTTTTTACCGTTTTTTACCGCAAAGAGTATTTTGTCGAATTATTAATCAGAGAAAAGCACGTGGAGCTTAAGCATGCGGGAGCTGCGATGACACTGAACGTTTTAAGAGAAAAATTCTGGATCATGAGATGGCGAAAAGTCGTTAGAGAGATGATTAAAAAATGCGTAGATTGTCGTAGACATGATTCTGAACAAGCTAATACTCATACAGCGCCGTTGCCGCTCGATAGGGTAAGAGATGCCGCGATATTCGAAGTAGTAGGAGTAGATTTCGCGGGTCCAATTTATCTGAAAGGCGGACAAAAGGCTTGGATATGTATTTTTACATGTGCGGTATATAGAGTAGTTCACTTAGAACTAGTTAATTCTTTGAATGTAGCTTCGTATTTAATGGCATTACGACGACATGTAGCTAGGCGAGGTAGACGGAGCGTAATTTTCAGTGAAAATGGAACGAATTTTGTAGGGTTGAGTAATCAGTTAAAAACACTAGATTATCAGAAAATCGCAAAGACACTTGCGATACAGCAGATAGAGTGGAGGTTCAACCTTTCACCTTGGTGGGGAGGCTTCTGGGAGCGGCTTATTGGTGTGCTGAAAAGATTGCTTCGGCGTACACTTAAAAAATCGTGTTTGAATTACGAGGAAATGTTGACAACGTTAACCGATTGTGAAGCGGTCATAAATTCGCGACCGATTACTTATTTACCCGATAGTCATGATGAGATTGCACCATTAACTCCATCTATGTTCTTCCAAGAAGTGAAAGAGATCGGCGTAGTAGACTTAGATAAATTAGAAAGAGTAGAAATGAACAAGCGGTTCACATACAGACAAAAAATTACACAAGATTTACGACAACGTTTTAGAAATGAGTATTTAGGCGCGTTGACCCATCAAAAACGTAAAGGCCAAGTTTGTAAAGAGTTGAAAGTTGGCGATGTAGCTTTAGTAGGTAACGATAATGCAAAGCGTATAGACTGGCCCTTAGCGAAAATTAAAGAAATGTACATCGGAAAAGACGGCCATATACGCGTTGCACGGCTAGTTACAGCGACAGGCGAAATAACGCGACCGATTCGACGGCTGTATCCGCTCGAGTTGAACGCAGATTGTAAAAGCGAGAATGCAGTACCGCCTGTAACAAAGAAATTGAAAGCAGCTAAAACATTGACAGAAAATGATGAACCGGTAAATGAACAAAAAGATAATGATAATGGGAGACAAGCAAAAGAAGTAAAAACTAGAAGTAGACGAATTTCAAAAATACCTGATCATCTGACGTATAACTGAAATTTTTCAACCTTTTAATCTCTTTCATGTTTTTAGCTACTTACTTTTATTTCTTTGACTTTGTTGATGCGATGTGTTTTGATTGAGATTTTTCAAGAAATGTGTTTATTTGCAGGTAGTGTTTTTCCATTATATGTAATTAAATATCAAGGTTTCTATGTATATGACTGATGTTTACATACACCCTTTGGCGGGGGAGGATGTTGAATTTGTGTATGAGTAAAGAATGTGCGCCGCAGCTTTTAGAAATTTGGGAATTTGAAGAGATCAGTACGCACGAAAAAGGGTGTAACGCTTCAGGCAAATAGGGACTGAAGAGTGGGAGGCGTCCGGCATTTTCGCCTGAGTTATGCGGAAAAGCGTTGAGATGGGCCAGTGTCGAATGAGCATCGAAGCGAGTAACAATTTTTCATTAAGGGAAAACGCGCGGTTTTTCTCATTTGTTTATCTTTCAAGTTTATTTTTCTTCTTTTATAATTCAATAAAGTGTAAAGTGTTAATTGTGACGTTTTTTCCTGATTCAATAACAACCCTATATTTCCCAAGTATTAAATAAAACAAATATCCCATCCCGAGAAAACTACTGGCTTGCATTAATGCAATGGAGATTTGAAAACACTATAGTTAAACCAAATACTTAATTTTGATTTGAAATTATATAAATTTTTAACTAGATATAGTATAAAAAGCAGATAGCGATTTTCAACTGTTTTTATTTTAGCAACCACCCATCCCTAAACCTGTCGTTGGATCCGAGTATTTTCTAGTATTTCGGATCTGTGATTATCAATAATAGGCTACATGGATTTGAAAGAAATACGCTTAGACAAATATTTTATTTACATTTACGTACATATACGACGCGCTAAAATAATGACAGTATTGTTACATATTGAAACTATATCTCTCTACCTGTTTAAATTAACAAATGATTTAATTTGGTGGTTTCCATGCTTCGATCTTCGGCCGAGTAGTACTATAGGGCATGTAAGCTTTACTCGTGCCAGACATATTAGAAACATGATCAGCCATCCATTTATATTTGGGTCTTGATGGATCCTGATGTGGTAGCAGATCTGTCTTATAATGCAGCCAGCCGAACCACTCTGCTGGTACTTGAGATCCATCATAGTTCAAACCTACTCTTTCTGAATATATTACCCATCGATTACGACCTAAAAAATCAAAATAACGTTTTAAAACTAATATTATATCATTATTTCAATCAGAGTTGGGCTTTATTCGATTAAAAAATTATTTGAATACTCTACGACTAATAATGTAATTCGCATTCCTTTATTCGTTATTCGTTTCATGTTTTATTTATAATTTAATTGTTCTTTGTGAATATCCTAATTTGCCTTATTCGCAAATGATTTTATTTTTTATTCGAATAATTTTATATAACCTTTTGTTTAATTTTTATAAATTTTTTGTTGGTTAAAAACTTTTTCATAGTTGGCACGACAGTTAGTTTTTTTAAACTGACATTTGCACAACTTGAAATCCTACAACCCTCGTCTTAATATACGTTTTGAATTTATACTCGCTATTCGAACTATCAACAAATATCTTAACACGATGTTTTAAGGATGCCTCCTGAATACTTCTACCGTATCTGAAAAAATCTAGTGATGGGTGAACTAAAAAGTTGAAATATTAATTGAGAAAACTATCTTCACATTCGATACGTTTTGCTTCTGTGTCATAAACTGAAATACAAATAGTTTACAAGTTACCGTCGAATATTGTAAAGTTGGAACAATTTTACAGCTGAATGCGGCGACAAAAATGATTCAGGACATCTAATTTTTCAAAAAAGCAGTTAAAAGGTCGAAAAACGCATTTTTGGTTACATTAGAATGTCTGTACAAAATGAAAGAATGGGAATAGAACCTTTTACTTGAACTTAAATAAAAGCTTCGGCTACCATTTTGGGTAAAAATGAGTAGGAAACTTGAATGCAGTGCTGTTGGGAACTGTTTTTTTAAGTGATTTGAGTTTCAGTGGATTTGGCTTAAACTTTGGTAAATTTTGTACAACCTAAAAACATACCGAGTTTAAGCCAAATCCACGGAGAGTCATTTTGTGCACATTCAGTACGGGGTCCTTTACCGGAAATTTGGTTTTTATTGTTTCTCAAATCGAAAATTCTCTGTATTAGTTGTAAAAAATATTTTGTGTAACACCCACCTCGAAATTAAGGACTCCAATGCGTTCAAATGATGTGCAAAGTGCTTCAACCCAGCACATTAACTATGTATGTGAGAATATTATTGGCGCATGCACACTTTGAAACACAGCTATTTCGAGGGTCGAAGAAATCGACGCGCATGCGTACTTTAGAAATAAGCAAGTTTGCACACCGCCAAATTAAAAATATTTTAAAACAAATTATGCACAAATTTGTCTGAAAACTACCATAAAGGATCGGAAATTTGGTGAAAAAGTACTAAATATTGTTTTCAGAAGTTTTATACAAAAAATAGCGTGTGACACACGTGCCCACAGGCAATTTCTACTCGTGCAATTGCAGCATTTGCTCTTTGCAGCTCTTTCCACTCATGCTTGGAGCCTCCGCTCCGGCTCATGCTGCAATTTTTACACTAGTCGATAATCTTCTACTTTGCGCACTTGTATCACAAACAGCTAGTATGTAACAGGCACAGAAAGTAGGACGTTATAACTCTGGTGAAGTTTACAGTACTTGACATCGGCTCATTTTCTGGTCGCTCATCTTCAGCTCGCCTACAACTAAACTACCCTTCGATTCGCATCTGGCATGTAAATCTTCGAACTTCATTTTTTGACAGATCTTGACATAATTCAACCTCAGGAGTCCAAAAATGAGGTTTTTAAGAAACACGCTTTTTATAATAACTCGGAAACAAGTCGAGCTAGGGTCACGAAATCTGAAGGAAATGTAGTTTCAAGAGATGTCTATTACACGGAAAGAAATTTTGTGCAGCAGTGGCACTCACACGTACCTCTGCTGCGTTAAACTGTAGGGCTACAATGCGCCCTCTGTTTATGACGACCGCTCTTTTAGTCAGGTAACGTTACGTTCCCTGTGTGGCGGGTATGTTGCATCAGATTTTTGAAACAGCAACAGACCTCAAACGTGGTATAGTAGTCGCGCTTTCGCATCGTTTTGAAAGACGGACGGGCGGTTTCACGCATCTCTTGCTTTTATTTTTGAGTTTTAGAGTAGTTTAAATAACTGTAATGTGGTAAAGTCCACATAAAGGAATATCAATGGAGCAGTTTTTCAAAAAATATCAGTATTTTCGTACCCTTCACGAAATCTCTAGGGGTAAGTAATGGACGTGACCTACAACATGTATATTATAAATATGTTTTTTTGGATATAATATATACGTATATACTGATGCTTATATAAATTTTAAATTCTTATATCAATATTATAATTTGTAAGTGCATGTTTTAGTAAGACTGACTTCATATATTCTAAAACGTTTATGTTTGGTTCGATTGATTAATTTGTTGATGGATTGCATTTTTCTTCTCTTACTACAATAAATTATATTCTAAGTACTCTGATTAGGGAAAGCGTACACTGATTAACTTGACTTCGCTTTGAAAAAATTGAATGAAAGTATCATTATTTAACAACAGAAATGTACAAAAAACATAACCTCAAAAAATTAAGTGATATTCCGTATAGTTTTAGGCTCATTCGTGTCTTAAAATTAAAATTAATTAAAATTTCTTTCCGTGTACTAATTAAGTTTAGAGCCGGATCAGATAGCAACAGATTTTTATTCGATTACATATCACATTTTTCTCAAAAATCGTTGTAGATTTGATTTTGTTTGTAATTTTGGTTAATTTAATAATAAAATATGTATGCATACATTTGAATGAAATACAATGCTTTTTTAAAGAGAAATATTTACTTTGATTAGTTAAATATCTTGATATAACAACAAATTAATTTGAAAAATGCGAAATTTTTAATAATTTTGATCAAAGTTTTGCAAGTAAGTACAGGCTCTCTAAACACAATTTTTTCAAACACATTCAAACACGAGGTGGCTTGTAGTTGATATAATTCGATAGAATGTTTATAGCTACCTCCAAACACAAATTTCTATCTTGATGAATTGTTGAATTTTTTGTTTATAAGTATTTTTTGAAAATTAGGGATATAGCAACATAATAAGTGGCAAACTTGTTAACTTTTACGAGATGAATCGATGGACCAATTTAAAAGACTTCTATGACCACCTGTAGTCATGATACGTATCGATTTGTCCATTTTCTTTAAGCGTAGGGGGGCCTCAAGTGAAATTTTCAAAAAATCGATTTTTTGCATAAATGAATGCTCTGACATCTTAAGAATGTAAATCTAGAAGTTTTAGAACACATTAATGCGTATTATTAATGCTACCTACGTATTTACGTTCGTGCTTCTGACCGAACATACACATTATTACATTAACTGAAAACTTCAATCGCTTTTTTCTCAAAATGAGTTTTTGCAAATCTGCGGGCAACATACCTCAAAAAAATAATTAATAGAACGGACTGCCCATGCGTGCACTGACACATAATTAAATTCTCCATCGTATGAACCTTAGTTTTTGATGATATTAAATTTTTAACTAATTTTATCACATAATTAGAGATGAAATTTTTGTCGGGAAACCCGTGTCATTTTTTTAGAGCCTCGTATTATTATTAATTTTGCATTTTTCCCTTAAACCTAAAGGCACACACGGCAGTATATTTTATCAAGACTCTAAATCATTTTTTTTTTCTCGAGGACAAAAGCAAAAAAGCTCTACATTGCACGCAGATCAGCACCGTCAACGTTGAGGCTGTGTGCAGCAAACCACGTAACTTACGTTTAAACCCTTCACGTTTGTAAGAGGAAAACCTTTTTTAAATTTTGAATGTACCAATATAATAAGTACCAAATTTGTACATTTTGACAAGATGATAAAATTATAAAACATTTCTCTATGTGGAAGCAAAGTGCTCTTACAATAAGCACCAGCAAACACACCCAAACTCAACTTATTTCACACTTGTTGTAACATTCTAGTTACTTTTGCGCACAGTAACTTTTTCTCAAGCTTTTCTAAATAGTTCCGCCCTGAAGAATAGACATAAGGAGACCAAGTCATGTACATTCTCTTCACCAAAAACGAGCATTTTTTGTCGGATGTACATAATGCATTGAAATACTAAATCTTCTCGACGAGCGCGACGCTAGTGAGACACACGTATGAATTTATAACAATTTGTTGAGTTATTAAAAGAATATTGGAACGTAAAAATTGTTACATTCAGGTGGAAGTTTGATACCCGTTCTGTGATGTGTATGCACACAAGATTGAAAACTGGTAAGTTATATACTTATTGTTTTTCACGTCTGTGCAATAAATCTACAGTACCTACCATGCACGTACAGTGCAGAATCACTTCAATTACACATAGTATCACAGATATTTCGAGATAAGTAAAATAAATGTTCTGCTTTTAATTAATAATTTATGCATTTTTAAGAAAATTACATTGGTAAATAAGGTAAAATGTCAACATAGACATACGTGTGCCACACCAGCGCCATACTCGGGTAGTATTGTAACGATTTTCATGCGACAAAAATTTGCTCATTTTCGGTTACATTACTTTGGTCTCCTCATGTCTATTCTCCATGAGCTTCACTTTCAACCCACTTTAGAAGCACGAAAAGCGGAACTTCAGTGAAGAGTCTGAAGTGGGTGGCACTTACATTCAAAATTTTCATTTTCTTTAATCTTGAAAATTTGTTTACTGGTTTAGGCGGGGGTGGCTAGGGAACATCTCCCCTTAGGAAACCCTTAAAAATATTGTCAGTTTTCGCGTATCTCTCACCGTTTTCAAGATAACACAATTTTTTTTTTAATTCCAAAAATCTTTGCATTGTATTACTTCGACTTAGTCAAAACGCCGCAGCATTGACGACTTCATGTTGATGTACGAGTCGCATGCAAGAATCTGTGCTATTTAGAACTAAGCAGGCTGTAGCCAGAACCGTTCTTTGAAGAAGAAACTCTAAGCTTAGCAAGCGTCTACCCCCTTTATCTCGAGGGAGGCATATTCGCGGTACGGAAGATCTAGGATGACGACTTTAATGGATTGTCATCATCTTGCGTGTGCTTCGGTCAAGATGCTTCAACTCATCGACGTTCCAGGTTACTGCACCGAAGGTGTAGAGCAGTATAGGAACGGCCAGCATATTGGTCGCCTGGATCTTTTTCTTTCCAGATAATTCTGAAGCCCAAATTTTTCTGAGAATTTAGCGATACCTTTTTCCAAGGGCCGTTTTTAAGACACGAACATTTTGGGTTTCCGCTTGAGGTATTCCAAGATATGTATATGTTTCTCCAATACCAAGATGTTGAATGGTATTTTCGCCTATGAGTTGAACATCCTGATCGTCACGAGATAATGTAGTTTCTAGTATTCCTTGGTGTAGGTGGACGCAGGCACACACTTGTCCAGTCCGAAGCTCATGCCAATCGCTTCAGAGTACCTATTTGCCGCCTCCACAAGGATGTTAAGGTCCTCTTTCGAGGAAGCAAGGAGTTTAAGGTTGTCCATGTATAAAAGGTGGTTGACCTTATATTCTCTTCTGTTCGGCAGGCCACATATGTATTTAGAGCTTTTGCCGCGGAGCACAATAGATAGAGGCCAGAGGCAGATGCAGAAAAGTATCGGACTTAGAGAGTCTCCTTGAAAGACCCCCCTCTTGTATGTGATATAGCTTGTAGTCACTTGTCTTTTGTCAGATGTTATGACAAATCTTGTCCGCCACAAGAGCATAAGCTCTTTTATGCATCTCACTATTTTTGGATGCACCTCCAGGCACTCAAGGAGCTTAATAAGTAGCTCATGGTTCGTGTTATTGAAAGCCTTATGGTAGTCAATTCAAGCCATGGACAGATTGCGTCGATACTTGATCGAGTCCTGGGTAATACTATTAACAGGTTCTCCCTGCAACCTGCCAGCCCTCTCTGGCATCCACGTTGCTCAACTATTGCACTCCATACCGGTTCGATAGATGTTAATATCCTCTCTTAGAGGATGCCAGTGAATAGCTTGTAGCTGGTGTTCAAACAAGTTATGGGCCTGTAGTTCTTTGGAATTGACAAATCTCCGGTCTTAGGGATCAATACCCTGCGTCCTTCCACTAACCACTGCGGGATGGGTTGTTCTCCGTTTAAGAAAGTAGTAAATATACGAGCTAGATGTTGATGCGTAGAAGTAAACTTCTTCCAACAAAAATTGCTGACTTTATCTGGCCCTGGTGCTGAAAAGTTCTTAGTTGTAGCGATAACTTTCTTCACTTTTTCAGCAGTAATTAATCGACTACGCGGATTTTTAACTACACGTGACGTTTTATTGAACAAACGGGAAGGATGAGTAGAAAAGGTGGAATTTTCCTAAATCCACTTCACTCACCGTTCAAGGCGCTGTTTCGCTGTTGAAACAGATCTTATTTTTTTGTGCACAGTGCTGCTTGATGGTCAACAGTTTACACTTGTTCAGCGTGCGATTTGCTTTACTTAAGTTTCGAGCAAGTGCCTTAACTTTTAGAGTGAATTTTTTAATTGATTTTATGTAGCTAATCACGTACTAAATATTTGATGCAAAATTTTTATGTTGGATAAATTTTGGTAGTCCTTTAAAGTGCCGTAGTTCTGTGAAATTTGAGTTAATCGAAAAGTGTTTTAGGACTTTTTTGTAGAATTTCTTTAAAGGGGTTGATAACTCTGGTCAGAACTTTTAAAACTTAACATTTTGGGTCATTTTAACGTGCTGTAGTTTTTTGAATTTTTACTTTATGAAAAATTGTCACACGACTTTTTCGTAGAACTTTTCTGGGGAGAAGGGGGCCGAACTCTAATCGGAACTCTTGAAACTCGTAAAATTTTGGAATTCAAACATTTTTTATCACTTTAAAGTGCTTTAGTTCTTCGAATTTTGTCTTGGTTCAAAATTTGCTTACCACTTTTCGGTAGACCCCTTCCGGACGGATCCAGAGCTCTGACCTGAACTTTTGTAACTTAAAATTTTTAAATTTAAAAATGTTTGTTCACTTTAAAGTGCTGATGTTCTTTGAATTCTGACTTGATCAAAAATTGTCACAAGACTTTGTGGTAGAAACCGTCTGAAGATATCCACAACTCTGATCAGAACTTTTGCAACTTAAACTTTTGGATCACATCTACGTGCTGCAGTTCATGGAATTTTGACGTAATTGAAAGGTATTTCAAGACTTATCTGTAGAACTCCTCTGGACAGGTCCAGAACCAAACTTGTTG